>CAUYQG010086914.1:0-64027 GCA_963574415.1 Tarsius wallacei
AAAAAGATACCTGCACACATATGTTTATCGCAGCATTGTTCACAATAGCAAGGACCTGGACCCAACCATGCTGTCCATCAAAATTGGACTGGATTAAAAAAATGTGGTACATTTACACAATGGAATACTACGCAGCCATAAAAAAGAACAAAATCAGGAATTATGCAGCGACCTGGATGGAACTAGAGTCTATAATACTGAGTGATCTCTGACAGAAACAAAGATCTGAGTATCACATGTTCTCACTCATATGGTGGACCTTGAACATCTATCATAATACCATATGAAAAGGACTGACAGTGGTGGGAAACTATGGGGGGGTAGGGAGGGGAAGGGAGGTGGGACTAACAGTAGTGAATGTCTGTCTGGGGACGGGGGGACACCCATTATCAACAAGGGTGCCTGAACAATACATATCTGTAAACTTAACCCTTAACTATACCCCACAATTTTAAAATTAAAAATTAAAAAAAAAAGAAAGGTAAGTATTCACCGTATTATTATTTTGTCAGTGTTATACAGAGTCTGCCCATAAAGCCCATGGTTTTAAACCAATTTAACTGTGCTATTTCTCATTATGGGGCTCCACAGCATAAAGGAATCATGAAATAAAATGAAAAGCAGAGGATGGAGCATGAGGGTTAAGCACACAGCTTCTAAAGTCTCATGGCCTGGCTTTGAATCCTGGCTCTACCACTTACTAGCCAGGTGACCCTGGGCAAGATACCCAACTTCCATCCATAAAGTGGCAGTCATAAAGTAACTACTTCACAGGGCTGCCATGAGGATTTCCTGAGTAAAATATCTTAAAAAACTGGAGCCAAGCCTGGCACATAGTAAACAGTATGTCAATGTTTATTGTTTTGCTGTTACTGTTATTGTTTATCATTATCACTGCTGCCACTCTTTGACTCCAAAGTAAATATATGATCTTTGATGTCAACCCCTTAAATGTGGCATACCATTAATCAGGTTTATTAATTTTCATTTATCAATATCGATTTTATGCCTTTTGACAGATGTAACCTAATAACAACAAAGATAAAATAACTGCTTAAACTCTAACTCCAGCTGACTTTAGAAAAGACATCTAAGAGTTACTGTGCCTGGCTGCACATTGGAATTAACCAGGGTGCTTTGAAAAAGTGTCTGGGACCCATCCTAAACTATAACACTTAAATCTCTAGGGAAATTGTCAAAAGCTCTTCTGGTGATTCTGATAGAGTTGGTCCATAAATGAACATTTGAGAACCACTGCGCTACACACTTTCATCAAAGAGATGGGAATACTCATCTCTTCTTTAAACGTGATCCTATGGTCACGTTCTATCAAAAGGCTACAAATATAAACCTCTATGCTCTGGGACCCTTGTGAAGGTGAAACCATTACATTCTCAATATTTATTACTCCCTAATGGATAGGAAATTTCTGGCCCTTGGTATGACAACAATTACCTATTAGATGCCAGTCAAGCAGTGTGTACAAAGATTTCTTTTTTAATTTCTCAAGTAAGTAGTCCTGAATTTTGTTAAATCTAAGTGTTATTAAAAAGCAAAATATCCTAATACAGAAACAGTCACTTAAAATAAAGGGACATTCTTTTATAATTTCAAGTGTGCTGAGAAGAACACTACTTTTTGGCTCAGAAATACCTGCAGTGGTTGTAAAGTCTTTTTGCTCTGGAACATTGCTGTATTTTCTTTCTTCTTCAGGTTTAAGCCAATTAATGAACACATGTTACTCATCTAACCTAGGCTAGACGATGGCACTGCATGAAAGTTAGAGACTGCACAGAGCATAACAGAACTTGCTAGTACAACAGAATTCGGCAATTTACTTCTGAGTAAGCAGAAATCTTGAATATATTATAACATATATCATTCCCTGAAACTGTTACTGATTAATTTAAAGGCTAAATCAAAGTTCTAGGTTCAATATTAAGCATAATGATTTGGGACCTATAAAACTAATGAATCAGCTGGGCTCAGTGGCTCAGCCTATAATCCTGCGCTTTGGGAGGCTGAGGTAAGTGGATTGCCTGAGCCTGCGGGTTTGAGACCTGCCTGGGCAACTTGGCGAGACCTCATCTCTACAATAAATCAAAAACTAGCCGGGCATGGTAGCGTGCCTGTAGTTCCAGCTACTTGGAAGGCTGAGGCGGAAGGATCGCCGGAGCCCAGCAGGTTGAGGCTGCAGTGGCCAGGAGCAGCCACTGCACTCCAGTCTGGGTGACAGAGGGAGACTCCAACTCAAAAAAAAAAAAAAACACCAAAAAACAAAAACCAAGCAAACAAACAAAAAAAAACTAATGAATCAATTGAAAGACAATGCAACTTTTCCATATTAAACTAAGCAAGTTTGTGGTATCTACTGCTCATTAAATTTACACCATTGAGACAAAATTAAGAGTCTTGCATATGACAATTTATTCAAAATAATGTAAAAATAACATGAGAAAAATGGGATCTTTAGAGTATTTGGCTCATTTGAGTGTTTGCAAAAAACAAAACACTCACAGGCACCTCAAATAGAAGCTTTGTCATTAATACACCTCTGGTCTGTGACTGTTATTATTTCTATGGACTGAAATGGACCCTAGTAGTTTGAAGGTCTTGGTATATCCCTGTGCTACTTGGGAGTTATTTATGTACCAAGAAGATGTAATTTATTGTCTTTTTTTTTTTTTTAACACAGAGTCCTGGCTTCAGGTGACACTCAAGGTAGGTCAAAATTATTTAGTAACATACCTTTTAACTAAGCAGCTCTCATGAGCTTTCTCTCTTCAGTGCCTTCTAAATCTTTTCAAACAATGCCTTGAGCCAGCTTCCCTATCCAAACTTAATTGCCCTTTAGCCTACTTAGACAAGACCCAATGGACTATAATCTGATTGTTATTTTGTCAAATTATGATACTAATGGTGGATACAAAATTAATGAATTATATCTTCTAGAACACATACTCACTTTCAGAAACCCCAGAAAAACTAGAGAGGTAAGTAAAGTGGAAATTTCAGAGAAGGTTGAGAAAACACTGATTTTTCTAGATGCCATCAAGACGTATGTTTGTTGCAGCTCTATTCACAATAGCAAAAACATGGAACCAACCGTGTTGCCCATCTAAGCTGGACTGGATACAAAAATGTGGTACATATACACAATGGAATATTATGCAGCCATAAAGAAGGACAAATATACGGACTTTGCAGCAACTTGTGATTTAACACAAAACAAAGAACAGAGTTCCATATGTTCTCACTCATAAACGGACCTTGAACAATTATAATGCTATAAGAAAGTGATTGGCAGTAGTGGGAAACTGTCAGGGGAGGGGTGGGGGTGGGATTGGCAGTTGAGGGAAACTGCGAGGGGAGGGAGGGACATACCTCATCAACAAGAGTACCTGCATGATCGATGTTTATATACCTAACCCTGAAATGTACCCCACATCTTTATAATAAAAATTTTAAAAAAAGACTTATGAGTAGCTTACTTCTCCTTTTTCAAGGCTGGCCTGACCCAAAGATTCCCCCAAAACCATCTGTGGCAAACTGAATGATGCTCTTCACTGCCCTATCCCCCCACACAAAATATGTCACATCTTAATCCTCGGAACCCAGGAAGATATTATCTTAAATGGCAGTGGGGAATTAGGACTGCCTATGGGATTAAGGTTGCTAAGAAGTTGGCCTTAAAGAGAGAATCATGGATTAATTGGGTGGGTTCACTGTAACCACATGGTCCCCAAATGAAGAAGAGGAAGATAGAAGAGTCAGAAGCACAGAGACAGCATCATGAAAAAGACTCAACCAGCTATTGCTGGCTTTGGAGACGGAAGGTAGACATGAGCCAAGGTACAGACAGACTCTAGAAGGAAGAAGAGAGAAGAAAAGGGATTCTCTCCTGAAGCCTCCAGAAAGGACTACAGTCCTAACAACACCTTCCTTCTAGCCCAATTCTCAGATTTTTGACCTCCAGAACTATAATAAATCCATGTTTTCAGCAGCTAAATTTCTGGTAAATTGTTAAAGCAGCAACAGGAAATGAACACACCATCAATGTACATTGAGAGTGCTAGTGCCTTTGCTTCCCTAAAGTACATGCTTGGTATTTATCTCACTGGATTATGCTGCTGCTTTATAGAGGTCCCCTCATTTGTATTTGCAAGTGATTAGACAACCTATACAGATTATCAACTGTGACTGAAGATAAGAAGGAAAAAAATCCTACAACTAGAAACAATCTAATGTGCAATGTAAAAATATCTTTAAGTTTTAATCAGACAAAAAAGTATAAATGTAAAAAGAAGTCATTAACAGATGTAACCTCATTCCAATCACTTATTCAAAAATGGAGGAAGGATAATTTATAAATATGAGTTAAGAAAACACTGCTAAACATTAATGTATGTGAATGGTTCATTGTAACCTAGTAACTTACATCATTCCAAATCTCTCTGTCAACACCCCAATACACACTGAAGCACAACACTTGCCACTGGTTTTATCCTGAATTTAGGGGAAACACCTATTTTTAGAAAATTGCATATTCCACCTGAAAAAGCCAGAATAGAAGATATATATATATATAGATAGATAGATAGATAGATAGATAGATGATAGATAGATAGATAGATATAGATAGATAGATAGATAGATACCCTTAAAGATAAGTTATTTCAAGCATTAATCCAGAATTGCTTTTTTTTATTCCTTCTGAGCAAACATGTAACAAATGCTCCTGAAAAGCAGCTTAGCAAAAGCATTGACAGATTCTTAGCTAGAGGCAGGGTCAAAGCAAGAGAAAGCCTTACTATGAGTTTTTCAACACTTTCTTACAAAGCACAAAATATCTTACTTTTTTTTAATCTGTCAGGATACTGAAAATATACCATTCCATATTCTAACCCAGTATACAGCATTCTTTGATGGAAAAATGATTTTGATTGTTTTGCTCCAAGAGGAAATTTGGTGCCCTCTGGTGTTCAAAATCAAGAAGATCCATCTCATCTTCATAAACTACAGGAAGGTTCCTCAAAGCACAGAATTTACGAACTGAATAGCATATTACAGTGTAGCACAGATATGAAATTATTTTTTAGTGGAAAGTTTTGATCATGTATCATCAAATATTCAATTTTTTATTCTTATGGAAAATTAGAAAAGCTTTATTTAAAAATTGGCCTCTTTGGGTAAAAGAATATTTGCCTATATGATCTGTTGAAGATTTTCTCTCTAGCTTTACAACAAGGAGGACAAAGTTTGTGCAGATTTTGCAGCAAAGTAATAAAGAAAAAGGGCATGACATTATTAGGGTAATATGATTTACAGTCAATTCTTCAATGTTTTACAATACATTGGAAACATATAAAGTGGAAAAGAACAAAAGATAGTATCTATAATAACACTAGCCAGCTTAAGAAATAAAAAATAACCAATAGAGTTGGAGCCCTCTATATAGAACCCTAGATCCCATTTTCTTCCCCTTCATAGGAAACCATTCTCTTAAATTTGATATTAAAATTATTGATTTTTAAATATTTTTTCTGTTTTCTACACTTTCTCCAACACTGTCGTATTGCTTCTAAAATTAAAATTAACTTTAAATATTACATTGTAAAAGAAACCCCAGGGGATAATTACAGTTGATATGCCAAGTCAAGGAGGGAATTCCAGGCACCTCTCCAGTGTGGGGGCGCATGGAAGCTGATATTGTAAGGTCTCCATGTGTGAGAAGAATAAGTGAGCATCTCAGCATGGGACATGTTTTAAGGAGATTTGACTAGGACAAGGCTGCACAAAGTATCCAGCTACCTTGCTCTCTTGCCCTTCCACCTTTTCTGCATGTGAGGATGCAGCAAGAAGGCCTTCACCAGACCAGATGCTGGTGTCTCAGTCTTCTCGAACTTTTCCTGTAGGTCTGAGCTCAGTGCCAGCTGTGTTTGATGACTAGAACCACCGTCACTTGCTGGCAGTACCTCCTGCTTCATCAGGACCTTCATCTCATTAATGAGAAAAAAGCCCTCTCAGCCTAGTCACTTTTCGAAGGCCCCATCGCTGAACACAATCACATTAGCAAGACCTGAATTTTGGAGTGGTCGTGTTCAAACCACCACACTTGGAAAAGATAGCATGCATCTTTGCTGTTCTACCTTCCTATTGCCTGAGGAGGTCAGTGTTCCTCACCAGCTGACCAAAGTCTGCTCTCCTCAGATCTTCCGTATGTTCTGGTGACCTAATGGTTCGTGTAAATCAGTAGCACTAGTAAAACACACCGCCCTCGGTACCGAGCACACAGTGAATCTCGCTAAATGTTGCTGCTGCTGTCCTCCCTCTCAGCACCACAACTTTTTCCTTCCATTTCCTCCTTCCCCCTCGCTCCGAATCAAAACTCCCATTCTTTCAATACCAAACTGAGAAACGAAATATTACCTGGACATAAATATTTGTACCATCTTTTACTAACTATAAGAGGTGTTCTTTATCAAATTCCTTCTCTGCCTGACTACCACTGAGGTCAGTTACCTTTCCCTTCATAACAGCTATCAGAATTAATTCTCTTTGTTCTTGTTAACAAATCCTTTGCCAAAGATGCTATCAACTCCAGTCTAAATCTCTCTTAATTCTTTTAGTTAACCTCTCTTTCGATAGTTTTCAACCTTGAATACACACAAAAATCACTTGAGCATTAAATATATATTATTATATATAGTGCCCAGCCTAGACCAACTGAATTATAATCTGAAAGAGCTGAGAGACCAGGATATTTTAAGGCTCCTGATGGTATTTGCAACCCAAGTTAAGATCCACTGCTTGTCTTTATCCTTAAATAATTTACCATGCCTGAAGCACCAGATACATCATTTATTTGTTCAATTCAGCCACTAAGCAACCATTTACTGAGCTCCTACTGTGGGATGGGCCGGGGTGCTACTCAGTATTCACCAGCAGCTATACAGCATCCTCAGAATCAAACATAAATTTCTGACCACTGTGTCATAGTTCATTTCCCCCAGTCATCAATTTTCCCATTTCTGCACAATCTTCCCACGCTCTTCCAGTCAAGTTTCCTCCTTTGTGACTGCTTTATAATTCTCAGTTGCATCTCAATGTCTTGGCCAAAGTAATCTCATATTAAAGTAAACTGTTAGCCAAAATTCTCTGTGATGTGGCATTTATGCAAATAACCAAGAAAATGATCACTGAAATTCATATGTGTCTTTTTCATCTACTCAAAGTTCTCTGAGGAGAGAGACACTATTTAATTCATTGTTGTATCCTCAATACTAAACACAATTTCTGGAAAAGAGTAAACTACCACATTATCATTAGTTTGATGTGGGGACCAAAGTGAGGTCCCAACTTTACCTGTACAATGACCATTTGTATACCTAACCCTGAATTGTACCCCACATTTTAAAAATAAAAATAAAAAAAGTAAAGATACAAGGTGGATTAAGATGCAAATATAGGCAGCTAGAGTGTTTTTTCTATTGAGTCAACCAAGATAGTTTCCTTGGCACCCAGAGAGGAGTGGGACTGGCAGTGGGTCCCACACCTCATCAAAGAGGTTATAATTGCCACATATTGTAAATAAGAGAAATATCAGTCAACCTGGGTTGGAACTGGTCAGACTCTTGGCTGCATCATGAAACAGGCAGCAGACTCTGGACACAGTGCAGAAGGTGAGTGAGGGGAATTCAGGAATTTTGTGTTCCTGCTATGGATTTGGAGGCCCCCTGAGACTTTCAGAACTCTAGTTCCTCAAGGGAAGCTGCCTTACCCACAGTTGTGCTCTTTCAAACCCCACACAGAGTGGTGCAGGGAAAAGAAAAAAAGCCCTTAGGAGTCCCAGCAGCCACCATATCCCAGAAACTCAATCCTTCCTGGTGGATGCTTTCCAGCAGGCCTGGGAAGTGAAAAGCTCCAAGGGCAAACCCTGTGGCAGCAGACAGCTCCTGGCTAGAGCAGGCTATGGGGAGAACACACGAGGCACTGAGGCAGGCTGCATTTTGACTTCTGGAATACAGGCTGCCTGAGACTAAAGTGGGGGAACCAGGTGGGATTCATTGCCATTGCAACCTTTCACTCCCAAGGTAAACTCCTTTGTGCAGTCTCTGAACAACAGCATTAACCCAGTGGCCAAGGACTCTCCTTTGTGCAGTCTCTGAACAACAGCATTAACCCAGTGGCCAAGGACTCCCTCCCAATCCCCACTGGGGTAGGCAAGAGTACACACTGGGTGAGAAGCTTGAGCTCTTTCCCCCTGCACTCTCCTGGAAGGCTCAAAACAGACAGAGATTGGGTAATTTTCAAAGCCCACCCACCACCTAGGTTAGCTGGGCACTTCCTTGGAGCAACACAGGCCAAGAAGAAAGCCCGCAGCCACCATCACAGCTGGCTCTCACCCACATGTGCTACCTCTTGGCTGGAGGTCAGTAGTACAGCCCATCACACCTGATAAAATACTTCAGCTTTGGGGAAGGTATGATCCCAGACCCCAGCTAACACCACTTTCCAAGCCACCCCAACTATTCAAGAAGCCTTGAGCATGTGCAAGTACCCAGCACAGGACTGCCACAGCAGGCGATTGAGAAACTTACCCCAGCAAGGCTAAATAGCCAAGGGAAACCTACAGTGCCTATGCCAGTCCCCTGCCAACCTCAAATAAGAAGAAATAGTCTGCCCAAATGAGAAGGAATCAGAAACATGATTCTAATGATATAAAAAAGCAGAGTTCTTCAACAACCACAAAGACCACAGTCTTCAGCCACAGACCCTAAAAAAAGGAAATTTTGAAATTCTAGAGATAGAATTCAAAAGTATGATTATAGAATTGCTCAGTAAGATTCAATAAAAAGTTGAAAACCAACATAAAAAATAAACTATTCAGGACATGAATAAAAAATTATCCAAAGAAATAGATAACACCAAAAAAAGCTGAAATTTTGAAACTGGAAGAATCATTTATGGATGTACAAAATGCGGTGGAAAGTTTTAACAGTAAATTAGAACAAGTGGAAGAAAGGATCTCAGAACTTGCAGACAAGGCTTTCTAATTAACCCAGCCAGATAACAATAAAGAAAAAAAAGAATCAAGAAAACAGAATAAGGTCTCCAAGAAATGTGGGATTATGTAAAGCATCCAAGCATAAGAATCATAGGTGCTCCAAAGGAAGAAGAGAAAACAACAGGTTTGGAAACTTATTTGAAGGAATAATGGAGGAAAACTTCTCTGGCCTTATCAGAGACATAAACATTCAGATACAAGAACCCCAAAGAACCCCCAGAAGATTCATTGTAAAAAAGTAGACCTCGAGGTATATAATCATCAGGTTATGCAAAGTTAATGTGAAGGAAGGAATTTTAAGAGCAGTGAGACAAAAGAATCAAATAATTTACAAAGGTAAACTTATGAGACTAACAGTATATTTCTCAGAAAAATTCCTACAAGCCAGAAGGGATTGGGGATCTATCTTCAATCTCCTCAAACAGAGTAACAGTCAGTCAAGGATCTTGTAGCCCACAAAACTAACTAAATAAAGAAGAAAAGAAGTTTTTCTCAGACAAGCAAACATTGAGCAAATTTATCATTAGTAGACCAACTCTACAAGAAATAGTCAAATGAATTCTAAATACTGAAACAAAAGGCCAAAATACACCAGTACAAAAACATAGGAAATCATAAAGCTCACAGAGCTTATAGAACACCAATACAACAGAAAAGATATAGAGTGGCAGACTGGATAAAAAAACACACACACACAATCCAAATACTTGCTGCCTTCAATAGACTTACTTAGTACATAAAGACCTTTATAGAATCAAGATAAAGGGATGAGAAAAACTATTCCATACAAATGAAATCCAAAAATGAGCTTGAGTAGCCATTCTCATATGAGATAAAACAAACTTTAAATTGAGGACAGAAAAAAAAAAAGCCAGAGATGGTTATTATATAATGATAAAGGGATCAATCCAACAAGAAGACAAAACAATTTTAAATATATATGTAACCAATACCAGAGCCCCCAGCTTTATATAACAAATTATACTAGACCTAAAAAAAGAAGAGATAGACAGCAATACAGTAACAGTGGGAGACTAACACTTCACTGACAGAAATAGACAGATCATGAAGGCAGAAAGTCAACAATAAAAAATACTGGAGTTAAACTAGACCCCAGAGCAAATAAAACTAACAGAAATCTACAAAACATTCCACCCCAAAACTAGAGAATATACACTTTTCTCAACAGCATATGGAACATTCTCTAAGACAGACCATATAATAAGCCACAAATGAAATCTCTATAAATTCAAAAAATCCAAATCCTATAAAACATCTCCTCAGACCACAGTGGGGGGAGGGAACAAGCAATTAACTCCAAAAAGAACTCACAAAACCAAACAAAAACATGGAAGTTAAACAATCTACTTCTCAATGATCCTTGGGTCAACAATAAAATCAAGATGGAAATTTAAAAATCCTCAAAATGAATGCCAAGAATGATACAAGTTATCTAAACTGCTGTAACACCACCAAAACTGTGCTCAGAGGAAAACTTATAGCACTTAAGGCCTCTATTAATAAGACTGAAAGATTACACATAGACAACCTAAAGTCATATGTCAAGGAAGTAGACAACATGAACAAACCAAACCCAAAGCTAGCAGAAGAAAAGAAATAACAAAGATCAGAACCAAACTAAATGAAATTGAAATAAAAAAAATACAAAGGTTCAATGAAACAAAAATTTAGCTCTTTGAAAATATAATCAAAATTGATAGACCACTAGCTAGATTAAGAAATGAGAGAAGATTCAAATTAGCTCCATCCAAATGAAAATGGAGACATTATAACAGATACACTAGAAATACAAAAAATAATCCAAATAATAATAAACATCTCTACACACAAAAAAACTAGACAATCTAGAGGAAATGAATAAATTCTTGGAAACTAAATCCCCTCAACTTTGAATTAGGAAGAAATAGAAACCCTGAATAGACCAATAATGAGTAGCATGATTAAAACAGTATTAAAAGCCTCCCAACAACAACAAAAGAATTCCAAGACCTAATGGACTCATAGCCAAATTTGACCAGATTTTCAGAGGAACAGGTACAAATTTTACTGAAGCTACTTTATAAGAATGAAGAGGAGGGAATTATCCCTAACTCATTCTACAAAGCCAGTATCAGCCTGATACCAAGCCAGGAAAAGACACACACACAAAAGAAAACTATAGACCAATATCTCTGACAGACATAGATGCTAAAAAAGTCAACAAGATATTAATGAACTGAATTCAACAGCACATTTTAAAATATCCACCACAATAAAGTAGGTTTTATTCCAGGGATTCAAGAGTGGTTCAATATACACAAATCAATAACATGACGCATCACGTTAAGAAAATTAAAAACAAAAATCATATGATTATTTCATTACATGCAGAAAAAACAAAAGCAATGAATAAAATATAGCATCCCTTCATGATTAAAAACCCTCAGCAAAATAGGCATAGAGGGAATATTCCTTAAAATAATAAATCCACATATGACAAACCCATAGCCAATGTCATCCTGGATGGAGAAAAATTGAACACATTCTCTCTCAGAACTGGAACAAGGCCAGGATGGCCACTTGTACCACTCCTATTTAACATGGTATTGGAAGTCCTAGCCAGTACAATAAGGCAAGAAAAAGAGATAAAGAGTATCCAAACTGGAAAAGAAGAAATCAGACTATCTCTGTATGCTGATGACATGATCTTATACCTAGAGAATCCTAGAGGCTCTCCCAAAAGACTCCTGGACTGATAAATGGATTCAGTAAATTTTTACAATACAAAATTAATACACACAAATCAGCAGCACTGCTATATAATAACAGTGACCAAGCTGAGAATCAAATAACTCAATTCCATTTACAACAGCAGCTAAAAAGCTAAAATATCTGGGAATATATTTAACTAAGGAGGTGAAAGATCTCTACAAGGAAAACTGCAAAGCACTGATGAAAGAAATCACAGAGGACACAAATAAAAGGAGAGACATTCTATACTCATGAATTGGAAGAATCAACATTGTTAAAGTGATCATATTACCCAGAGTAACCTACAGATACAATGCTATCTCTATCAAACTACCAACATTGTTTTTCAAAGAATTAGAAAAAAAATAAAGAGTCGGAATAGCCAAAGCAATTCTAAACAAAAAGAACAAAGTTGGAGGCATCAAATGACCTGACTTCAAATTATACTACAAGGCTGTAGTTACCAAAACAGCATGGTACTGGTACAAGAGCAGACACATGGACCAATAGAATAGAATAGAGAATTTAGAAATAAATAAAAATATCTACAACCAAGTGATATTTGACAAAGCAGACAAAAATATACAATGGGGAAAAGACACCCTGTTCAATAAATGGTGCTGGGAAAACTGGATAGCTGCATGCAGGAAAATGAAACTTGATTCCTATCTCTCCCCATATACAAAAATTAACTCAAGATGGATTAAAGACTCAAACGTCAGGCCTGTAACTATAAAAATCTTAGAAGAAAACTTAGGAGAAACTCTTCTGGACGTTAGTCTAGGCAAATAATTTAAGGCTAAAACCCCAAAAGCAAATGCAACAAAAACAAAAATAAATAAGTGGGACTTAATTAACCTAAAAAGCTTCTGCACAGCAAAAAAAAAAAAAAAAAAATCAACAGAGCAAACAGGCAACCTACAGAATGGGAGAATATATTCACAAACTATACATCTGACAAAGGACTAATATTCAGAACCTACAAATAAAGAAATCAGTGAAAAAAAACAAATACCCCATTAAAAAGTGGGCAAATGACATGAACAGACATCTCTCAAAGGAAGACATACAAATAGCCAACAAACATATGAAAAAAAATGCTCAACAGCACTCATCATCAGGGAAATGCAAATTAAAACCACAATGAGAAACCACCTCACACCAGCTGGAACGACCATTATTAAGAAACTAAAAAACAATAAATGCTGGTGCAGATGCAGTGAAAAGGGAACAATTATACACTGTTGGTGGAAGTGTAAACTAGAATAACCTCTATGAAAATCAGTATGGAGATTTCTCAAAGAACTAAAAATAGATCTACCATTTGGGTGAGCAATCCCACAACTAGGTATCCACCCAAAGGAACAGAGGATGTTGTATAAAAAAGACAACTATACTCATAAGTTCATCACTACACAATTCACAGTTGTACAGATATGGAATCAACCTAAATACCCATCAACTGATCAGCAGATAATGAAAATGTGGTATATATACACTATGGAATACTATTTAGTCATCAAAAAATAAAATATCTTTTGCAGCAACTGGGATGGACTTAGAGAACATCACCTTAAGTAAACTTATACAGGAACTGAAAGCCAAACATGGCATGTTCTTATAAGTGAGAGCTAAACTAAGGACGTGCAAAGACAGAGAGAATGGTATAATGGACACTGGAGACTGGGGGTGAGGGGTGGAGGGACAAAAAAAATCACCTAACTGGTAAAATGTGCACAGGTGGAAGAGCTAGGTTCACTTCAAGCCCAGACTTCTTTGCCACTATACAACGCAATAAAATGTAACCCCAAACTATCTGTACCCCTTAAAGGTATTGAAATAAAACAAAATTAACATTAAAAAGAAAATTAACATAATCAGAGTAAAGATATATGATGGTAAAATATTTTCTGCAACATCAAAGAAAGATACATGGGGAAAAAACTTTCTTACTTGAAAGGCTGTAGAATAATGGTTAAGAGCACAAACTTTGGGACCAAGCTCTATTATCACATACTAGGTCTGTAGGCCTAGGGAATTTATTTAACCTCTCTGTGCCTTAGTTTCTCTATCTATAAAATAGGAATAATAATAGATTCCTATAGTATTATAATAAAATATCAAAATATAATATTCCTATTATAATATTGTGTCAGAATTAAATAAAACAAAACACTCAGAAAAGTATCTGGCACATAGGAAGATGAAGGAGGCAGAATAATGACTCCCCAAATATGTTCACGTCCTTATCCTAGAACCGGGGAAAATGTTACCCTACCTAGCAAATTGTACTTTGCACCTGTAACTAAGTTTGAGATGGGAAAATTACAAGGTCCCTTAAAAGGGTTAGAAAGAAGATGTGATGGAAGAAAACAGGATCTGGAGTAATGCCATTGCTGGAAGGGTGCAACAAGCCAAGAAAGCAGGACAGACTCTAGAAGCTGGAAAAAGAAAGGAACAGAGTCTATCCTAGAGACTACCTAGAAGTAATGCAGGTCTGTCAACACCTTGGTTTAGCTCACAAGGCCCATTTTCAGACTTGTAACCTCCAAAACTATTAAGATACAACTGTCATTTTAAGCTACAATGTTTATGGTAAATTGTTACATAGCAACAGAAAATTAATATAAGGGATATATAAGTGTGAAAATTGTTTTTGGCTCTGTATTACATTCAACAGTGAGTGATAAGTCATATTGATAGTATATATTCTTGTGATGGGATGAGAATGGCATTTTATCTCTTTGGTCTTCCAAAAATCCAAGTGCAGAGAAGAGTTTATATAGCAAGTTTGCCTGCATTTAAAAAACTTGATGTTAGCTGGCATCTGGAAACTTGAATTTTGGGAGGGCTTTCACCATCCTAATTGATAAGAGTGGCTCACACTAAACAGTTTGTAAAATGATGGTTTATGCTGAACGCTTGCTTTCCTTTTGGAGTCTGGAATTTTGGTATCTGCCAAAGAGATGGTACCTATGTGACCAGCCCCCAGTAGAAACCCTAGGCACTGAGTCTATAATAAGCTTCCCTGGTACACAGCATTTTACACTTGTTGTCAGAACTTCTTGCTGGGGGAAGTTAGCACATTCTTTAACTCCATGGGGAGAGGACTCTTGGAAGCCCATGCCTGGCTTCCTCCAGATTTTACCTCATGCACCTTTCCCCTTTGCTAGTGTCAGTCTGCATCCATTTGCTGCATTAAATATAGCTGGAAGTATGACATATTCTGAGTTCTGTGAATCCTCTTTGTCAGGGGTCCCCAACCCCTGGACCACGGATCAGTACTGTTAGGAACAGGATCGCACAGCAGGAGGTGGGCGAGAGAAGCTTCATCTGTACGTACAGCTGCTCTCATCACTGTCTCACATTACCACCTGAGCTCTGCCTCTTGTCAGATTAGCAGTGGCATTAGATTCTCATAGGAGTGTGAACCCTATTGTGAACTGAGCATGTGAGGGATCTAGGTTGCCGGCTCCTCATGGGAATATAATGCCTGATGATCTGAGGTGGAGCTGAGGCAGGTGACGCTAGCGCTGGGGAGTAGCTACAAAAACATTAACATTAGCAGTGAGGTTTGACTACGGAAACTAATAAATCAATTGCTTGCAGACTCATATCAAAACCCTATTAGTGAGTGGCAAGTGAGTTGATGTACTTCAGTTATACAGCAGTATCTGGTGGCAGGCTTTAAGTAAAAATCTGACACTTATTTTATTTACCACTTCCACCCATGCCTCTTTTTTGTTATGGTTAGCTGCATAATTATTTCATATTTATTATAATATAATAAAAGAAATAAGATGTACAATAAATGTTTTTTTGGTTTTGAGTTTTTTTTTTTTTTTTTTTTTTTTACAATAAATGTTATGTGCTTGAATCATCCCAAAACTATCTCCCTGCTGGTCTATGGAAAAATTGTCTTCCACGAAACCGGTCCCTGATGCCAAAAAGGTTGGGGACCGCTGTTCTTAGTGAGTCACTGAATGTGTACATAGTTTTGGGAGCCCATAATCCCAGTCTAATCATGTCACGTATTCATTACCGAAGGTTTTCATTTCAATAAACCAATGATTTTCTGCTTGAGGAAGAAAATAGTGAATGGGAAATAATTCTTCAGTATTCGGATAACTGTTATAATTGGAAAGCACAGACAGCCAAACATATATATAAACGGTGATGTATATAAGATTTGAAGAGGATGAATCAAGTGATGAAATATTAAGTGGATTTCTTTAAAAACTAAAAATTTCAAAATGATCCTCATGTGCAAATCCATGAAAATGAAACTTAGTGCCTTTATAGAAGATATATCTTTTCTAAATAAACCTGAATAAGCAGGTCTTTAATATAATGTATTCTCTATTCTCCCCATCCCTAAATTACATCCTTTAAATAATAACACAAGTACATTAATTCATTTACCTCACTGAAAATAATGTAATATAATTATTGTAGATGAGTCAGCGATTTATTACAAACCATGATATATGGTCAGTTACTTTAAAATTTAACGCACAATCCTCCACAGAAACACTAGGCTAACTCCCTCTTTTCACATTAGCTTCTTTGGACTTAATGAGATATTTTATTTTATTCATATTAAATAGGGCCCTAAAAATGCAAACACATTCAACTGAAATGCCATTTAAATAAAATTATGTAGATATATTATGCAACTATACTAGTGATAGCTTTATTTGCTCTCAACCCAGAGAAGAAAATATTAGCCCCAAAATTAAATTTTTTATTAACTTCCTCAAAATTCTGATATTTTAGCCTTTCCATGATTATTCCAACAACATAGACAAACTAGGTAGATCAAATGAAGTCTTGACAGAAATTAGAAAAAGTGTGAACTGAATTAAAATACCACAAAATATAGAAGATATGGCTAATACAGCGATTAAAGGAAAATTTACAGTATTAAATGCTTGGGTGAGAAGAAAAATCCCAAATAAATAATATTTGTATCATTAAAAAATTTAGAAAATAGTAAAGCAAAGGAAGTAAATAATAAAAAGCAGAAATCAATGACTTTGAAAACAATAGAGAAAAACGATTGCAACCTAAAGCTGTTTCCTTGAAATATCAGTAACAGTGACAACCAACACATTTTATACGGCTCTGGTACCAAAACCAGATAAAAACAGTATAAAAATTTCAGGCCAGGATCCCTTATGAACAGAGGCAATAAAGATCCTCAAAAACTAATATTAGCAAGAAGTATCCAACAATACATAAAGAGAATAATACAACATAACAAAGTGGGGTTTATTGTGGAGTGCAAGACTAGCTCAATATTTGATAGTCAATCAATGTTATCATTGAAAAAATATGATTATATCAACTGATACACAAAAAGCATTTGACAAAATTCAGTATCCATTCATGATAATACTATCAGCAAACTAGGAATAGAAGAAAATTTCCTCAACCTGATAAAGAACATCTACAAAGACCCTTCAACTAACATCATACTTACTCATGAAAGACTGAATGCTTTACAAGGATTTCTACTCTCAATACATCTATTTAGTATTGTACTGAGGATTCTAGCCACTGCAATGCCACAAGAAAAAGAAATCATTGAGACTGGAAAAGAGGTAGTAGCCTGTTTTTATTTGCAGACAAAATGATCATCTAAGTAGAAAATCCAATGGGATCTACAAAAAACTACTATTACTAGTAAGTGATCATAGAAAGATTCTGGGATATAAGGTCAACATATAAATTTCAATTGTATTCCTATATAATATAATGAACAATTAGAAACTGAAATTTAATACATTACCATTTACTAATGGCATTAAAAATATGATACTTAGAGATGAATCTGACAAAATATGTTAAGTACTTACATTCCGTACCACAAGATACAAAGTCAAATAAAAATAGCGTTTTTAAACACTAGTAATGTACAATTGTAAGTCAAAATTAAAAAAAAAAAAGTAACTCCTCCCAAAAGAAAAATAGGTAAAAATCTCACATGAACAGGTTCTGAAAACTGAAAAATACTGATGAAACAAATCAAAGACATAGATAAAAGGAAAGACAAACAATGTTTACATATTGGAAAAGTCAACATAGTAAAGATTTCAATTCTCCCCAAGTTGATATATAGATTTAATATAATGCCAATCAAAATCCCAATGGAATTTTTTTCGTAAATATAAACAGGTTGGTTTTAATTTTTATATGGAAAAATTAAATTAAAATAGCTAAACCACTTTTGAAAAAGAACAATAAAGTCAGAGGATTTACAAATTCTGTTTTGTGACTTACTATAAATCTAAAATAAACAAGAGAAAGGGCTACTAACAAGAGAACAGACATAAAGATGAATGACATAGAACAGAGAGTCCAGAAATAGCCTCACATGTACGAAGTCTGACAATTAAGTTCACAAACTTATCCTAGAAAAAAGAGCTACATACCTCATTGCTAAATATCACTACCATCACCTTTGAAGTATGCACCTTGGGAAACTATGATGCCAGTACCTAGTACACCCATCGGAGCAATTTTGGAATTCTTTTTCTGGAATGGCCATCAGAGTTGTGTCGTATTACCCTTGATACCCTGAATGTCCTCATGTCTTTCTTTCGATTTTTATTTCCTTTATCTTTGGGTAAAGAAAAAAGTCATTGGAGGCCAGATCAGGTGAGTAGGGAGGGTGTTCCAATACAACTATTTGTGTACTGGCTAAAAACTCCACCACAGACAGTACTGAGTGAGCTGGTGCGTTGTCATGATACAAGAGCTCCTTTGGGACCATTTTTGCACACACCTTTCTCATGCTCAGATTTTCAGTTAAAAATTTCCTGTTTCTCTATTGATGTTTATTTGGTCTGCTATGCTTCTCACAGTCAGTCGATGATTTCGATAACATTTTGACAAATTTTTCCAATGTTTCCATCAGTTCTGTTCATTACTGGCCAACCTGACCACTCTCCATCAGTGATACTTTTTCTCCCCTCAGAAAAATGTCTAATTCATTTGTAAACTGCAGTTTTCTTCAAGGCATTATCCCCATAAACTTGGACTAATATGTCCCTGATTTCACTTCCACTCTTGCCAAGTTTAACAAGGAATTTAATGCTTGTTCATTGCTCTAATTCAAGTTCTGACATTCTTACAACAGCACACAAAAACATGCAACAACAATAATGAACACCACTCAACAAGACACGGCCACATGTTGACATGAACACAGCTATGAGACATTGATATACCAAGGTTATGAAACCTTACCAAGCTGTTTGTACAGTGCTGCCAACGTAAGTGCATGGTGGCAAATTCGTGAAATAAATTGTCAGACCACGTATACAGCCAAATGATTTTTGACAGTTGCAAAGGTATTTCAACAGTGAAAGGATCATGTTTTCAACAATTGGTGCTGAAACAATTGAGCATCTTTAGGTAAAGTAATAAACCTCAACTTAAATATCACACCTTATTTAAAAATTAATTCAAAATAAATCCTAATTCTCAATGAAACTTAGAACCATAAAACTTGTAGGAAAAAAATCATAGGAAAAGATCTTCATAACCTAGAATGAGGCAGAGTTCTTAGATCTGACACCAAAAGTGCAATCTATTTAAAAAAACTTTTTGAGGCTGGGTGCAATGGCTCATGCCTATAACCCCAGTACTTTGGGAGGCTGGGGCGGGTGGATTGCCTGAGCCCAGGAGCTCAAGACCAGCCTGAGCAACATAGTGAGAACTCATCTCTACTTAAAAAACAAACAAACAAACAAACAAAAAAACCCAAAAAATCACTTTTTGAGAAATAGACATCATCAAAATTAAACATGTTTGCTCAGCAGGAAAAAAATTCTTAAGAGAATAAAAAGGCTACAGACTGAGAGAAAATATTTACAAATCGCCTAACCAATAAAGGACTTGCAACCAAAGTATATAAAGAACTCTCAAAACTCAACAGGAAGAAAATAACCCAATTAAAAAGTGAACAAAATATGTGAATCGACACTTTCCCAAATTACATATGCAAATGGAAAATAACCACATGAAAAGTGTTCAACATCATTAGGGAAATGCAAATTAAAACCGTAATGCGACACCACTACATGTCTATTGGAATGACTAAAATTAAAAAAAATATGGAGACCATGAGGTGCTTGCTTTCAAAGATTCACAGCAAATGGAACTCTTTGCTGTGTGGAATGCAAAATGGGACAGTCATTCTGGAAAATAATTTGACAGTTTCTAATATAATGAAACATATACTTACCACATGATCCAGCAATCCTACTCCTAGATATTTTCCCCAAAGAAATAAAAATTTAGATTCACACAAACTATGTATATGAATGTCGATAATAGTTCTATTCATAATTGCTGAAAGCCTGGAACAACCCACCTCTCCTTCAAAAGTTGAATGGATAAACTATGGTTCAGTCATACAATGGAATACCACTGAACAATAAAAAAGAATAAACTATACATATATACAACAACTTGGATGACTCTCACAGGCAATTTTGCTAAGTAAAGGGAGCCAGGATCAAAAGGTTACATACTCGTACTATATGATTCTATTTTTAGAAAATTATTATTTTATAACATTATTAAAAAGGCAAAACTAAAGTAAGGAAGAACAGATCAGTGTCTTTCAGGTATTAGAGATGGGATTAGGGTATGATTATAAAGGTATATAACACAAGAAAGTTTGAGGGGCAGTGGAACTGTTCTGTATCCCTATTGTGGTGGTCATTACATGAACACATACATGTATTTAAATCATAGAGCCATATGACAAGAATAAATAATTTTGTTGCATGATAACTAAAAAATAAAAATAAAATAAAAAAGATTATGCTGGATAAAAAGAGGTTTTACTGGTTAAATGTAGCTCAGTGCTATGTCTTTTTCCAAAGCAGATATTCAATTAACATTTGCCAAACACTGAAAACTGGCTGTAGTCTCTTCTTCAACATCAATCTCATTTATATCCCTAAGATTCAAATATTTAAATAACTTTTTGTAGTGTCATTAACACTTTCTATCATAGTATAGATCACCAAAAGACGTCCAGCTTACACAAAAATTCATTTAAAATGTCAAGTAAAAGTCAGAAATCCAGATTTCCCAATCAATTATTTTAAACATTTAAAAAAGTAGTCATTAAGAATAATAACTTTTTAAAAAAATTTTATTTATTTATTTACTTTTTTGAGTTGGAGTCTCACTCTGTCGTGCAGACTGGAGTGCAGTGGCCGCTCCTGGCCACCGCAGTCTTGACCTGCTGGGCTCCGGCGATCCTTCTGCCTCAGCCTTCTAAGTAGCTGGAACTACAGGCACACGCTACCACGCCCGGCTAATTTTTTTTTATTTATTGTAGAGATGAGGTCTCGCCAAGTTGCCCAGGTGGGTCTCGAACCCGCGGGCTCAGGTAATCCATTCACCTCAGCCTCCCAAGGCACGGGATTACAGGCTGAGCCACTGAGCCCGGCAGAATAATAACTTTTACTTTATGTATTGCATATATATTTACCTCATTAAAAAAGGGCAACATCTCTATTGAAGTCGAGCATTTAATGAATGTTTGCATAATTAATTAATCCTTACTAAAAATGGAACACAATTATGCCATTAACTTATCTCAAATACTAACTCTTTTTAGGATTTGCTTGAATTATCAAGACAGACTTTTAAAAAATATGATTACTCATTCTGGCTCTAACCATGATGTGTACTCATATCACCAACTCACAAAAGTTCTATGTTAATGTACTCCTTTAAATTTTCTTTGCTAAAGAGACATTGAGCATTTGTTTGCCTGTAGCTCCTGTATGACTAATCAAACTTATTAGGATCTTGCCACCTCACTCTCTACAGTGACCTGGAACAACAGGTCTAAGACTCACTGAATCTGATAAATTAGCTAAGTAAACTAGTCAAATTCTGTGTATGTAAATGAATAAAAATAACTTCATCTATACAATAACAATACAAAAACTCTTAACATTTTACTTACTTTGCTCTATGCTGTGTAAAATAGAGTATTCTTATACTGGAAAATAATTAATAATATAGCTGAGGTTTTCAAAAGAGAAGTACCTATCCCGAGTTAGACACATTTTTAAAATTACAAAGATGTTAATCTGAATTTCTTTACAATACACAGCAAGTATAATTTTAGAAGCCCTCCATATTAAATTAAGGTATTCTTTCTGAATATTCACTTAACATATGATCACCTCCAATTTACCTAGGTATCAGTCCAATAGTCAATAAAAAATTTGAATTTTACAACTTTAGTAAGTTAAAGTATGAAGCATATTATAATGATGCTAAAATACATTTTTTTTTTACTTTCCATAGTACAGCATTCTCCAACCTTTTTGGCATCAGGGACAGATTTCGTGGAAGACAATTTTCCCACAGAACAGGGTATGTATATGGGGAGGTGGACCACCAGGCATTACATTCTGATAAGGAGCATGCAACCTAGATCCCTGGTATGCACAGTTCATAATAGAATCCATGCTCCTATGAGAATCTAATGCCCTTGCTGATTGGACAGCAGGTGGAGCTCGGCTCACTCGCTGCTCATGTCCTGCTGTGTGGCCCAGTTCCAATCAGGTCATGGATCCATACCCTAGTTCATGGCCCGGGGATTGGGGACCCCGTCACAGTATATGCTCTGATGTTGCATTACATTATCACTTGCAAATGAACCAAACGGGAAAGCCTTTATTAGGAACCAGTCAAAAATATAATTTTAAAAAACCTACAGTAACAATTAAACAATGTAACTGAACGATGAAAAAAATCACCTACTCTGAAGTTATCAATACTGTAATTTTATTTTATTGAGTCTATGAATAGGCTCTTAGGCCATAATGCGTTCACTTAACTGTTTTTAAAAGAATAAACTATTACATGAAATTTCAGTTTTCTCTATTTTAGTTCTGAGAACACTGTTAATATTCAACACACTATTAAGACATTATTATGAATAAGTAAATAATGAAGACAATTTGCCTTATAAAGCTTATTCAGAAATATATCAGGTCTTAAACTTCAAAATTTTCATAAGCTCCTCATCCATTGGCTTTATTAGTTTCCACAGCACCTATATTTATTGTTTCCTCCCTTCCCACATCTTACTCTGGAGCATATTGTTATGGGCACTGGATTAGTTCAAATCATAGAGATGCACACTCTTCTTCAAAATTACAGTAAGGGTAAATTACCCTTTAAATAATTTTCGCAATTTAACACAGTTAATCATATCTGGATCATGTGGGTACATAATTGAATCTGGCTTATTGAAATAACCATTTAAGCTAAATGTGATGAAAAGTGAATGAATTTGTTGGATTTACTTAGAGAAATATTCTTTTCAACTTAACCTGAAATAAAATCACTGTAAAACAATCCTAACAATAAATTCAAAATGTATGTTAACAAACAATCCTGTCCCAATATTATAAGATTAATGTTCCTCTAAAATATTGCAGAATTTGGAAAAATTGCACAAAAGAGACTTTTTTTAAACATGGGTGAAGCATAGACAGCATTACACTTGCTAATTATATCAGGATTGCTTATAATGATTATTAAGTGTATTTAGAGAAAATAAGCATTTCAAATTTATTAAAATCAAGTTTTTGTTATACATTCAAAGTTAGCTCCACCCATTCCCCAAACCCCAATATTTATAATAGAGGATTTTTAGTAAAGTCTTTAAAAAAAAATTACCTGCTTCTGTAGCCATCGTTCACGCCTTCGTTGTTTCCTTCTTAGATTCTTCAACTTACTCCTTTCTCTCTTGTTAAGCCTCTGATTAATGGAGCCCAATGAAAAACTGGATGAGTGCAGGAAGTCCAGAGGGGAGAGGTGTTCTTCATGGTCGGAGGCCTCCAGCATGCTCCTGCCAGCTGAGGGCAGGTCCATCAGGAAAGTCAGGTTGTTAGTATTAGCACGGTCAGAGTACACTGAAGAAGCTTCTAGACCACACCGAAATTCTCCTAGTCTCTGTGTCTGGGTCTCATGGGGGGCAACTGAAAATCTTTGCAGCAGCATATTAGGATCAAAACTGGATGGATTCTGAAAGGAACAGCTATTTTTACTAGATTGTAAAGGCAAGTCTGAAAGGTCAATAGGCTGTGTTTCATTTATCCTGGAATAGGCAGCAGTCTTACTATGTATTTCATATAAAGTGGGTAATAAAGTCAGTTTCTCACTGATGCTCAGATCCAAACTATGTGATTTTCTATGAAAAGCCCTCGTAGCACATCTGCCAGTCACAAGCTGGGGAACAAAAAGCTGGTATTTTGGTTCAGCTGCTTTGAAGAGCAGTTTTTCGTTCTTCATCTCAAAATATGTTGATCGCACCTCCAGGCAGAGTGCTTCTGTTAATCTTCCAGGGTCATTATTATTTTGGGCCATGTTTAAAAGCCCGTGATTTCTGTTTTTGGAGCCACCACCTATCAGTAGAGTCTCCTTGTCACAACCTGACTGAACTCTAGGATGTGACAAGTATTTCAGCGATGGTCTCATTAGTCTGCTTGCCTGTGTTGGCTGATAATCGGTCCGGCTCTTGGAGAGATGTACAGCTGCAAGCTGGCCACAGGAACATTTTGGAGTGCTGACAAAATTAAAGCCCCCTAAATGGGCCCCACAGAAAGGGCAATTCAGTTTTCCAACTGTCCACTGGGCCTACAGGTAATAAAGGAAAATAAAGACAATGCTTTCATTGTAAAGTAACCAAAGAGAATGTTTTTTTAAAAAAAAAAAAAAAAACACTTGAACATTCTCTATGCCACAGAAAAGGCTAGCTTTTTGTTTCTGATTTGTAGACAAAACAGCAAATGGAAACAAGCCTTCCAATAAACAGAGATAAGCAGCACCAAAGTTCTAGAATGATAACATACCACAGATCATGCCCATCCAAACAATACTCCTAAGAACTCCAAAAGAGAGTCTTTTAAACAATAGGTTGAATATGGATACAGTGTGAACTAATGAAAAGAAAAATACACTATGGAATCAGGAAGCAAATCAGTCTACAGAGCTTAATTTGCAAGTAAAATCTCACAGAAAAGTGTCTGTTTTGATACACTTCTTGCATACCAAGCACTGTGGGAGGGAATTTCACTCAACCAACAGAATAAAGCCCTTCCTGGCTTTTTATATACAGCCGAAAGATATTGATTGCATACATTTTCAACACTCAGATTGGAAATTAATAATGAACTGGCTTAAAATTCATTTTCAACAAAGGTAGTGAAAAATCTGCAGAGACCTAAAATATTTTGTAAATTTCAGGACACTCACAAACAGTGCACTGGCATTTTCCCAGAAAATTGTTACAATGTGAGAAAGGATGTAAGGAATATCTATCAAATGTTATTTTTTTAACAAAAGAAGTAAGCTATTCAGTGGAAAAATAATTATGTTTTTCCAAAATTGTACTACTTTTACTTTTCTAAGACAGATTTTCAGTTGAGAAATAACTACAAGTTACATTCTTGTTCTTATAATATTTCATTAGGGAGTCTTTCAACTGTAGTATTTTCATTTTTTATTATATCAATAAGAATCATTAATTACTCAATTTATTATGTACGTGTATGTATATGTGTATGTGTGTAGATATGAATGATACATACAGAATATTTCATTTATTCAACAGGCACTATTCTAGCTGCTGAGGACATAGTAATAAATGTAATATAAAAGCCTCTGACTTAATGGAGTTATTCTAATGTGGGAGCCAGGCAAATGACAAGGTAAGTTAAGCCATATATGTGAGGGGGTAAGTGTGTGTGTGTGCAAGTATGTATAATAATATATGCATTTATTTATATCATATATACATATATGTGCATAAGTAATATATAATTACTGTGTGTGTCTATGAAATGAAGATAGGTAGATAAAGCAGAGAAGGGAGAAAGGTATTGGGGATGCGGGGTAGTTGATAGGCTAGTCAAGCAAAGCAACCAATAAAAATAGCTCTAAAATGGGGACAGAAACATTCTAAAGATTGTATGTTCCTAATTTTACTCAGAAACTAAGAACTTACTTTTTGTATTAGGCAATTTATCCATTCTGGAAGGGCCTCTATATTCATGTGCCACACATGACAAATACTTTGAGTATCAACTGAATCATGTTTATCCTGTTAAATAAAAATACACGATGTTAGTAATTACCAGCTCAGAATTTATTTCACAACTTTTGGGTTTAAGTAAAACTCAAAAATATAAATTCAATTTTAGGTAGAAAGCAAACATATACCGTCCTCCTTTCTTCACTCCCATAAACAAATACAAGCCCACAAAGAAGAGAAAAATAATTTTTTCAGGAAATAACTACCTGTGATTTAAATCAAAAGAAAGCAAAACCCTTCTATGTAATTGAGTTCGTCAAATAAAGTTTAAAATTTAGCACTTAGTTACTGAATAGACAAATCCAGTGCCTTATTCTTTTTTTTTTTTTCTTTTTTCATTCTGTAACAAAATAGTGCCATTCATGGCAACTTTCCCCAGCCTCCAAACTCTGATTCTATCTGAATTCCACTAATGACAGAATAAAGAAGTTGCTATATTCCCTATCAAGATGCTAGATAAATGTGCAGGAATATGGGGGAGAGGAACAATGGGGCTCAGGACATAATACCCCCAAATATGTTTCCTTGGTACACTGAGAAACAGCAGAAGCAAGAAAGCCTCTCTGACACTCCTCCTACCTTTTTCCCTGAAGCAGGTGAAAAATCTAGGAAGGATTTCTGGATCTCTCCCCTAAAGTAGGTTATAGGTCTCTTATACAAGAAGAAAAGGTATGTATCTTCAAAACTGCAGTTGAAGCTGGCCTTCTAAAAAGTTTACCAATTCATCTGATAAACTGGGCAGGGTCGGGGGGGGGGGGTGTACTTCAGTGCAGGTCTGAACAGAGACAAGCATATGACAGTAATAGATGTTTGGAAAAGTAAATCTTCAGTTTTAGCAAGAGAAGAAAAACTAACTCACAATCTGTTTCACTGGCTCAGCAGCAAGAAAACTGCATGAAAGCAAGCAAACACCCTTGGATTCTTTTTCCTAAACCCATAACATAATAGATATACTAATAGATGTTACCATATTTGCCATGTAGAAGGATAATTCTGGAAATCATTGATAATTCTAGGGACTTCAAACTTTAATTATTCTAAGAAATCTGTGGGTGCCAGTTTCTACAGAGTTTGAGAGAGAACAGCAACACTCTAGTAAGTTCCAAGTTTTCTTTTGATTGGCACTAATGAAAATAATCTAATCAAGATCATGAGCTCTGTGAAAGGTTGTCTTAGAAGAATATTTCCCAAAATGAGGTCCCTAGATCACTAGCACTAGAGGTGCCTGGAGTTCCTACTTAAAATGTATACTCTTGGGCCACACTCCAGAGTGACTACACTCTAAATAAATTCCTACTTATAATTTTCTTATACATCTTTTTTTTAGACTTGGAGTTTGTGTACTTTTGTCATCTGCCTTTTCCAACATTTTAAGTTTGAATAGTGATTAATTGGCAATAACAATTTAGTCATTACTGGTCATTCTCTCCAACTCATATAAATAAATTGGGATGACTTGGACAAAAAACTAAACTGAAGATCTTCTATTCTGTCAGGAAGTTGTGAAAGATAGCTTCAAAGTAGAATACACGCCAGGGGCGCCGAGGCTCAAGCCTATAATCCCAGCACTTTGGGAGGTCGAGGTGAGTGGATTGCCTGAGCCTACAGGTTCAAGAACAGCCTGGGCAACTTGGCAAGACCTCATCCCTACATTAGATCAAAAAATCAGCCGGATGTGGTAGCACATGCCTGTAGTTCCGGTTACTTGGATGTCTGAGGTAGAAAGATTGCCTGAACCCAGCAGGTCGATGCTGGGGTGGCCATGAGTGTGCTACTGCACTCCAGCCTGGGTGACAGAGTGAGACTCCAACTCAAAAAATAAATTAATAATAAAAACCATTTCTTTAAAAAAAGAAAAAAGTAGAATACACTAGCAAAAGATGTAAAGAATCTGCAGTCATTTAATTAAAAATATATAAAAAAAAATAATATATCTAAATGTTTCTAAATGATTTATGTTGCTCCAGATTTTAAATATCACTCTATTTCATGTTAATAGTTTTAGTATTATCATGGTTATTTTCTCTATATTCCAACAATTAAAATATAACTTAATTTTGTTTATGCTCATAATACATGATGTTGTTTTTCATTCTAGAAATAATCTTTTATTTCCTGAAAATATCTAGTTGAAATAGTAAAGGCCTTTCTTGCTTTAGTTCTCAGGTCCAAACCCCATTAGTTGGTAAGCTCCAGGGCACGCACTTAGTCTTCTTTGTCCCTTTAGATCATAAAACAGTGTTTGAAATATAATAGGTACTTAAAAATGCTGAGTGAATAAAAGATGCCTATTCTGTACAAAATTTTGTATTTTTTTCACTGTAATCTTCCCTACGCCCTTTGGATTTTAAGGAATTTTATTCTATTGAAGACTATTAAAAATGTGCATTGATAACAGTGTGCTTATTTTTCTTTATGTATTGTTAGAATTGTCAAGTAAGTTAATGGCAATTAACCTATCAATGCTTATTGAGTGATTACTAAATACTGTGTTGACCACACAAAGCAAGTAAAGAGACATACTTATTAATATGCCAAGGACTACGTTGAGTGCCTTACATTTCACTATGCACACTTCATTATCTCATTTAATCATATAACTTGCTCATGATATTTAATAATATAACATTGATCATAACACTAAAAAACCACAATCCACTATAAATTATAGAATTGTTTTGTCTTCTTCTAGGTGGCAAATATAATAGCATCTATTAATATATGTATAATATAATATATTTATCATGGGTTTAGAAAAAAAGAATCTAAAGGTGTTTGCTTGCTTTCATGTAATTTTCTTGCTGCTGAATCACTGGGGAGAAATTGTGACTTTCCATGCTATTCTGTGAAGATAAACACTGTAGTCATAGTGGTAAATAGGTAAAGGAAGTTTTAAAATGTACTTATTTTCACTAAGTAACAAGCATTTTTGTTGTGCTTACAATGCCCCAGGCGCTGTCTTAAGAGTTTTTACTTCCTTACAGATAAGAAAACTTTATAAGAAATAATAAATATCTTTTAAGTAACCTGTCAAGGTCACATAAAGTAGTAAGGCAAGGATTTCCATCCAGGCAGTCCATGTTCGGAATTCATGTCCTTAGCCAATAAGCTTCCTTTGTTACTTCTTATACCACATAAATGCTACAGAGTTTAGGACAATAAACTTTCTTACATCTCTAGCCTGAGTATGTTTTAAGGCATGACCCTGTTATTCTTCCCTAAGCTTACAAAACAACAACAACAACAACAAACCTAAAACTGAGGAATAAATTGTTTTTAAATTAACCTAAATAATTTCTGTAGGAAGAAGTAGGTTTAGAAAAAAATCCCACATCTGATTCTGCTATCCAATTTCTCAATCCAACCTCCTTCATTTGAGAACTATTAACATAGAGAAAGTATACAGTTTTCTCTAAATAGCTAAAAGTTAAAGCATTCTTTCATGCCTTTCCCCACGTCACCCAAAATAAGAGGAAAATCAATTACGGCAACTGATACAGGTGAGAGGAACATAAAAGACTGGGTTGAGCATTATAAATGAGACTGCCAACTACTTTTACCTGTATTTACAAGTGCATAGTCTTAGAAAAACATATATGATATTTATAATAATTTACTACTAATATAATTTTAAGGTAAAAAAGGATATACCAACGATTATATCTCTAAGTCTTAAGTCACACAAATGTATGTATATATACGTATTAGATAAAACAAGCTATAATGGACATATTTTAAGACGAATGGTGAAACTAGGAACAATCTGACTTGAGGAATTTAAAGCCTTTAATGTATTGGTAAAAGAGGTTATCTCCTAGGAAATATCAGACTGAAAATCAGAACAATTGTTGCACTAGGATTTATTTGTCAAACTGATCACATGGGAGAAGAAAAGGAAAGGAGGAGAGAGCAACTAACAGCCAGGGAAAATTGTTGACACAATTGTTTCTAAATGAAATAATTTGTTCAAGCAGCAGGGGGCGCTAATGTATTGTTATTTTGTTTTATTCTTTAAGGATAGGCAGTTTACGGTTGCTGTCCAGGAGATCATTTTATTTCAAAATTACAAATTTGATACATTACCCTTCTTATCATTATATGAACATGAATATTTTTAATTAAGTGTAAAATGTTGATAAACAATTTACTATATTATATAATATTTTGAAAGATGTTTAATACTTGGCACTTTTAATGTAAGCAATAACATTCCCTCAGCTAATTCTTTAAACATGAGCCACTACATTATTTAAATACTGCACCTATAAACACTACAGGAAAAAAGCTATGTAGCAAAAATGTCATTTAGACTAACATTATTCATTAAATGTGTAAAGAGTTACAAATGTAAAGGAACCAAAATTATATTGAACTACCTGTTTTTTCTATTTGTACTTAGAAGAAGGTATTTCAAGGTGAAAAAAAAAATTTTAATCAAAAGGTCACAATGAATTGAAAAATTGGAAAGCCTTACTTAAAAGCCAACAGGCCACCTCAATTCTTGATACTGTTCGAATTCACTTTTCACACTCTAATCAATATTATCTTTTTAAACTTCAAAGGCCATGTCACCCCCTCTCACTGAGTTCCCAGCAGTTAGGATAAAGATCAAAGTCTTTACTTTGACTTATGAGACCACAAATGAACTGCCCAAAATCTATCTTTCTAGCCTCAAATCTTGCCAAACTTCCTCTTGGCCTCTGAACACCAACCATGGCAATCTCTTTTAATTCTGTGAATCCACCACAGGGCCTTTGAACATGCTGGTCCTGAAGCTTGGTATGTTCTCCCACCTGTATCATCCTCACTCATCCATCATACCTTTACACAAGTCATTTCCTCAGAAAAGACTTATAGTTAGGTCTAGTACCCTGTCTATATTGTACTCTTATGGATTTTCTATGCTTTTCTTTTTTTGCTGCTTTTACAGCTAATAATTTATATTGATATGATTAGCCAATATTTAATATATGAATGGTCAATATTATATTAAATTATTCTAAAGTTAAATTCTAAATATATTATACTATTAGTATAATCAATCATAATACATTATAATTATGTTATAATATAATCATAATTGATTATATTAGTATAATATTAAATTATAAACCCTGAAAACTTCACAAGGACAGACCATCATTCTTCTGCTCATCTTTGAATATTCAATGCCATAACAAAATACCACAGAGTAAATGATTTCAACAACAGAAATTTACATTCTCACAGTTGTGGAGACTGAAAGTCTAAAATCAGATGCCAGCATGTTCAGGTCTGGTGAGGGTACTCTTCCTAGCTTACGGACAACCACCTTCTCACTATGTCCTTACATGATCTCTCTCTCTCTTGTGTTTTTCACAGGGCCACAGGGCTAGTGAATGAAGGCCCCACACTTATGACCTATTTAACCTTAATTAACTCCTAAAGACTCTATATCTCCAGATACAGTCACATTGTGGCTTCAAAATATGCATTTGGGGGGTCACACAATTCAGTCCATACCATAGATCTTCCTACAACACTCAACACTAATAACCAACCTTTTTCTGGAAGATATTCATCCCTTGACTTCCATAACACTGTAACACTGTATGCTAATTTTCAGGCCTACTTTTTTTTTCACTCTTTTTTTTCCTCCTTTGTGAGCTTCTGTTTTCTGTCTATCCTATAAATGTTCCTAGGCCCTCTTCTCTCTCACTTCATTCACACACTCCATAGTAGTCTCATTTACTATCCAGTTTTACTCACTACTTGTATGCTGATGACTCCCAAATTCACACTGTTAGTTCAGATTTGTGTTCTGAATCCCATATTCATAGAACCAGCAGCCTCTTAAAATATTTGAATGTTCTACAGGCAACATAAACTTGACATGCTCAAAAGGGCAACAAAACTGGCTAAAACTAATGATACAACTCCGCATCACAGATTGCACAGAGACAATTATTTTTACATTTTTAAAGCTTTTGTTATTATTATTCTGCTTTTGTTTTTGGTTACTGTCCATATTTTATGTATCTCAGGCTTGAAGGCAAAATAGAAGTCCCCTTTCCTCCCCGTGGACATTATAGTTTGTCTCAAAACTCCATTCTAAATTCCCTGTCTCATGATTTACTACATGCCAGAGGCTGGAAAACTAAAGCTCAAATGTCCTAGATTCCCTTACAGCTCAAGTTCCACACCAACCTAACTGTGACCAAGCTGATATAACCACTCAACATTACAAAAACATAACTGACAGCTGTATTTGTGCTGTTTCTTGTAGCAGTCTTGGTTTTAGAGATACTTGGTCATTCAGCAGCAAAGGGTCACAGCTATTCTAGTGTCCAGTTACTAGTTTTGTGAAGGCTGAGTGTGAGACTACCATTTCCTGGCAATGGTCAGGGCTAAGGAAGTGTAGTCCTGGAGCCAACAGCTCTGGATGCTGTTTCCTCAGTTTCCTGACACTCTGTGTTGTTCTGAGGGTCATTTTATGTCTGCCTGGGGGAGACAGGAGACAAAGCCCAGGGGCTTCCTCAGCGTAGAAATAACCTAAGAAGGAACTCCCTACACAAAGGTAAGTTATAATCTCAGTATAAAGATGAATGAGACATAAGTGTTGCTCAGAAGGACATACAAGGAAACCTGCCTGTTTGGGTATTTAGTAGAAAGAAAGGAAAAAAATCTTCACCTCACGGTATAGAAGAATTTCTATAACAAAAAGTACAAAACAAAAGATTAATAAATTCATCCAAATTATCTCATGAATTTGGTTCGTCAAAAGGTAGCAAAAGAATAAAATATAAGTTATATCAACTAGGAGAAGATATTTGCCATACAATATCCATCAAAGGATTAAAATTTAGAATACAACAGAACCTCTGAAAATCAAAACAAAACAACCTAATAGAAAAACAGGCAAGTAAAAGACATTTTGCAGAAGACACATATGGCCTCTGAGAATGAAATGTTAAAAGTTGGTGAAGATATGGAATCACAGCAATGCTCAGCCACTGTTGTTAAAACTGTCATTTGAAAACAGCTTAGTTGCTGTGACTGTAATAATAATAATAATAATAATAATAATAATAGCAGCTTAACATTGCCCAGTAAGTTGAACATGTACATACCCTATGATGCCTCCACTCCATTTCTAGTAATATACTCCTGTTGTATGTGCAAAGATATGAACAAGAAAGCTCAAAGCTGTACTGTTTGTAAGAGCAAAAACCTAGATATAACTCAAATGTCTATCAATAATAGAATGAATTATAAAGTACAATGTTGTAATACTGTAATACTATATAGAAGTGAAAATAAACTAAAGTTACACTCAGCATGGTGATATTGAATAAAAGCGGCAATTATCAGAAGACTAATCACAGTGTAATTTCATTTACAGGAAGTTCAGAAACAAAACACATATTTTATTCATTTTTTACTGTATAGTGACTTTAACAGGTAATAAATCTAGATAATTTGATAGGTGGTAGATTTAGCATCCTTTCAGGATAGTATCTGATAAATTACTTTTGCGTTCCAATAATGTATGTTTCCTTTAATTAAAAGATCCTTTTATGTTCATTTAAAATATTTTTATGAAGTGCACATTTATAAAATATAAAACACACTTTCATAAAGGCTATTTAAAGAAAGGCACTTAGCTATATACCCATTACCCAGATGAAGAAATACAGCATTAGCATTACTTTAGAAGCCTCCCTTAGAGTTCCCCGATTATATAGTCACCCAGACTTAACCATGACATTGATTCCTTTGTCTTGTTTTTAATAATTTGTATGTGCATGTTCTTTATTTTACATCTATTTTAGTATAATTTTACGTATAATTTTAAGTTACATATGTAATTTTTATATAAATATATTTTCATTTTGTAAGATACTTTCAATAGTTTACATACATTTTTATTATGTTTATACCTAGACATTTTACTGTATTTTATATATAAATCAATAGAGACAGAACTCAGACTGGTGGCTACTTGGGGATGGCAGCAGGACAAATGGGCATGAGTAAATTTTATGGGGTAATGAAAATAGTTCAGAAAACCATATTGCAATGGTAGTTACATAACTACAAAATCATTAGTGTATTCTAAAAATGGGTGAATTTTATGGTCTACAAATTATACTTTAAAATACTGTAAAAAGATTATACACTATACACATATAGATTATACATTCTCTCTCTCTCTCTCTCACACACACACACACACACACTCACTCACATACAAAAAAACTTCTGAGAAGTCTTCTGTGAGCAGCCCAGATAGAAGTTTGTTTACATTCCTCCATTACAGTACTCAGCAAATTATATACACTACCTTGGTTGGCCTATTTTCAACTGTAGTATAGAGCTTCCAAAGTCCAGAATATGTTCTTTCAATTCTGTATCACTTTTCCAGTATCTATGCCAATACATCCTAGAGCATACTTAAAACTATTCTTGCTCATTAAATATTTGTTTGATGAATTAATGAGTGGGAGTTCTACAAATAAATAAAACAATCAGTCGCTCTATCAAGAAGATGTGAAACTGCATGATATCCTAAGGGAGGACCAAAGGCAGAAAAGGAAGTGTGAAGGTTAAGAGCACCGGTTCTGGAGCCTTACTGCCCAGTCTAATCACAGCTGTACTTGGGCAAATTACTTAACCTTCTATGCCTCAATTTCCTTATCTGTGAAATGGAAATGACAGATTGTCTTCCTTAGAGACTTACAGTAATAAATAAATAATATAAAAGTTTAAAACAGTGCTACCCAATAAGCACACAAAGGTACTAGCCATCAGCAATCACCAAGGAAATCCAAATTAAGACTATAATTATATGCTACTATACATCTATCAGAATGGCTAAAATTATAAAGACTGAAGATACTAAGTACTGGCAAATACGTACAGCAACTGGAATACTCATGCATCACTACTGGAAGTGAACACTCACTTTAAAAACTACTAGCAGTTTCTAAAAAATTAAGTTACATATGCCCTATGATCCAATAATTTCATTTCTATGTACATATCAAAAAGAAATAATAAAATATAAACACAGAAAGACTTTTACAAAAATTTTTTTACAAAAATTTTGATAGCAGTTTTATTCATAACTTAAAACTAGAATGGGTGCAAATGACTGTAGCACAAAAATTGATAAATTATGGTATATTAATAAATGACATATAATTCAGTAAAAAAAGAAACAAACTACTATACATGAAAAATATAAATGAATCTCTAAAATATTATGCTGAGGAAAATAAATCAGGCCCAAAAGAGTGCATGCTTTCTTATTCCATTTGATTGAAGGTAAAGAAAGGCAAAACTGAACAGGATGATAAGATATCAGTATAGTGTCTGGCTTGTGAGAGGCAGAACACTGCCTGAAGAAGAGAAAGACAAAAATTCCTGGGGTGATGAGAATGTTGTGTATCTTGATCTGACTCATAGCAGGGCTGATAAAATTTATCAAGCTGTATGCCTAAATTTTTTTACTCTATGTAAATTATCCAATAAAATGCTCTTAGCATGAAAAGTTTGCAGGTTTTTCCCAATGAAAATGTTATTTCAAGTCATTTAAAAGTATCTGGCATATTGTAAATATCCAATGAAAGTTATCTACTATTATCAGTTCGGGTTGGCTAATTTGTTAAAGTGGAGAGGAAACAATCATGATCAAGTATGCTGGAAGCAAAAAAGCAGAACAAATAAAAAACTGAGACTGTCTCTCAAAAAAGAGGAAAAAAACAGTGACAGTCACATTCTCTGTTGAGTTCAGAATTCCCTCCAAAGTTCATGAATTACTTTCTAGTTCTTGATTCTTTGAAATTACATTTTTGATATTTCTCTTAGAGAAGTTTAGAATTTATGGTTTTGCTGTTTCAAAGACAACATACAAGGAAGACCCCCTGAAAAAACAGAATTATTTTTTGGAGGGCAGGCCGTTGTAGTACAGGATTCTCCACTAGGTGAGTGTTCTAAGACCCCATAGGCATCAGTGTACCAGCTACCATTGTTGTGAGAGGCTGCGTCTGGCTTCAGTGAATTTTTTTTTTTTTCTTTTTTTTAGATTCTTACAATGCATTTTCCCATTTTGTGATGGGTGATTTGCTAGCATACCTGCCCATAATGCATTGAGTATTCAGCAGTTTTTTACCAAAAAGCAGCATGAAGCTCATGTCACCACCTGCCCTATTCACCTGATTATGCCCAGAGCAGCTTCTTTTTTGTTTCCCAGATGAAAAAAATCCTCAAAGGGAGACATTTTGCCGATATGGGGGAGGTAAAACAAAAGAAACGGCAGAAGCACTAAAAGGCATCAGAATTGACAACTTCAAAAATAGTATTGAGCAGTGGAAAAAGTATCTTGATAGGAGCATTACATCAAAGAGAGAGTACTTTGAAGGAGACTGAAGTTTAAACATGTAAGAATAAATACACAATTTTTTATAAATAAATTCCATTTTGAGGGTCTACCCTCGAACATTTTTATCAGAATAACCAAACACTTTTAAATATTATTCGAGTTTTCCTATAGGTTCCTGTTTGTTTGTTTGTTTTTGGAGTCAGAGACTCACTCTATCACTCAGGCTGGAGTGTAGTGGCACGCAAATGGCCATCCCAGCATTGACCTGCTGGGCTCAGATGATCCTTCTGCCTCAGCCTTCCAAGTAGCTGGAACTACAGGCGTGCACTATCACACCCGGCTAATTTTTTTATTTTATTGTAGAGATGAGGTCTTGCCAAGTTGCCCATGATGTTCTTGAGCCCTTGGGTTAGGCCATTCTTTTGCCTCGGCCTCCCAAAGTGCTGGAATTACAAGCTTGAGCCACCATGCCCAGTTAGTTACTTTTACATTATATATAAACTTTCTTGTCAAGGCCCATAATGAATACTAAACAAAAGACAACTATGTGACAAGTTTTCCATTTCTTACTAGGATTCTTAATTTAATTGTGTAGTAATCACTAAGGTTCATTCATGATGGGGACCCAATACGTACCTTCAACCTATGTCTATGATACTACATTTAAAACATTAAGGTCGCCGGGCTCGGTGGCTCAGCCTGTAATCCTGCGCCTTGGGAGGCTGAGGTGAGTGGATTGCCTGAGCCCGCGGGTTCGAGACCTGCCTGGGCAACTTGGCGAGACCTCATCTCTACAATAAATCAAAAATCAGCTGGGCGTGGTAGCGCGCGCCTGTAGCTCCAGCAACTTGGAAGGCTGAGGCGGACGGATCGCCGGACCCCAACAGGTTGAGGCTGCGGTGGCCGGGAGCGGCCACTGCAATTCAGTCTGGGCGACAGAGTGAGACTCCAACTCAAAAAAAAAAAAAAAAAACCAAAAAAAAAACATTAAGGTCATGTTAACATTACAGTTAAAGGTGAAATTAACTGTAACCGTGGAAGGTGGGATGCCTTTTGATTGCCACTTTGGAATGTTTTCAGTGTGTCGTGGAAAGTTAGGTAAAAGTTTCATCAGGTATAAAGGGGAAAGTGTGCACAAGGGTGGGTGTCCCCACAACATTCCTATAACAGGAAATTGTCTGAAGACTGAAGTTAGCAATACTCACCTTAACCACTTGATTCTCAAGATATTTCATGAAACAACTGGAACTTGCTATATGTTTTCTACATTTCCAACAACGAAGAATACTTATTTCCTCTTGATTATGATTTTTGGTTATCAATTCTTCACTTCTTTTCATCTGTGGGAACATTAATGCATTTTTAGAATATTAAATTGCCAGAGAAACTTGATTTTTCTAAATTCTGAGCACAGCAATAGAAACAGTGGAGCATAAAGAAGAACTATCATTTATTGAGGTACTAGTTATCAAGTCTTAGGCTAGGAGCACCCTATAAACTATGCCTGGGATTGAAAATCCATTTAATTGTGACAATGACACATTATGTTAGTGACTACCAGCCTGCTTCCTTTTTGGAGAAAATGTTATGCCAATAGTTTTCTGTTTGTCTCTCACTAAAAGTGGTGAAAAGTAACTAACTGCTCAAGAGTCAAGTCAGTAAGTGGTTTTTAAAGAGTCATAAGAAAACTATAAATATTTGTAAGTAAGATCTTTTGAATACCTACAAGATTAAATTTTTAAAATAACAGGATTTATTGAGTTATAGTTAATTTTGTGATACTGGAAGTGCTTACTTTAAACTGCTGGCAAAAAAAATCCTTTATCCTGAGTATATTCATGTTTCCTTTATATTGTACTCAGTGGCACAGTTAACTATACTACATGTTGTGATCTATGTGATCAAACAAGATTCAGAGAATAGGCTCACTGATTCTTTAGTCTATTTTTAAACCTGAGATTTTATGTCTATATTTTGATTTAGATAAATCTGGGATAATTGTATATCCTGAAATCTAACTATATGCCAGACAGTGAGTCAAACTCTGAGAACATGAAGATGAGTAAAATGTATTTTCTCTCTTGGATGTGCTCACTATGCCATAGATCAACAGTTTTCTACCCTGTTACATTAGAATCACTTGGGAAACCTCAAAAAAGAGTGATACCTAGGCCCCACTCCTAGACATTTTAACTTATTCGGAAATGAAGATGGGGGTAGAAATTGTACTTTAAAAAATTCCCCAAGGAATTGTATAGTGTGGTCAGGGTAAAGATAGAGATGTACATATACAAACAAGTATATACAACAACTATAAAAACTTTAAGAGAGGGAACACAGACTGTAACCAAGTTTAAAGGAAGGATTTAAGAAACTCTGGCTGGGAGGGCACAGCAAACCCCTCTTGCGGTCAAATCTAGTTTAGACCTTCAACCAGTAAGCTGCAGTTCTGTCTCCAGTAATCTATCTTCAGAACCCATCTTAGTCTAGTTAACCACTCTATTTAAACTGCAAATTCAATGATCAAACTCCCTTAATTTGCGTATGTCCCACCTTCCTCTTTCTTCACTGTTGAAGCACTACCCTCCTTACTTAACTTCTTTAATCATCTTCTTTCCTCTCTGTCGTTCTTGCCTCTTTTATACTCATTTCCCTTTTAACCAGTAGTCTTCAGCCAGGAGTGGGGACTAAAGGGAGGAGTCATATCAGAATCATGTATAGAGAAAGTCTATATCTGTTTGTGTCCCTCAACTCTGTGATACCTGCCCCACCCTAAAATTCTTTCATGCTTTCTCGGGATGCAACTATATAGTAGAAAAAGTCCTGTAGAAGATTCTAGCGAGCCTTCACTGAAAACTACTGAAAACTATACCCTCTCTATGTGACAAGTCTTCTATAGCAATGATTTTTTTGATCAATATGTCTAGTTTTGATCTTGTTCCAAAGCTCTAGACCAGTATTTTCCTTTAATTTTTTTTATTTTAAAAATGTGGGGCACAATTCAGGGTTAGGTATATTATGCGGGCATCCTTGTTGATGAGGTATGGCCCCCTCCCCTGGCAGTTTCCCACTACTGCCAATCCCTTTCTTATAGTATTATGGTAATTGTTCAAGGTCTGCTTATCAGTGAGAACATGTGGTACTCAATTTTCTGTTTCTGTGATAGATCATTGAATACGATAGATTCTAAATCCATCCAAGTTGCTGTGAATAGATCAATATTTTCAACTTCCAAATGCCAAGGACACATCTCTAAAAGAATCTCCTTCAGAACGTTTGTACCGACTACCTACTCTTTATAGATCTGTGCTATTCTATACAGTGGTCACTAACAAGGTTGCTATTGAATGCTTGAAATGCAGCTAACCTGAATTGAGATGTGTAGTAAGTATAAAATATATACCAGATTTTGAAGTCTCAGTAGAAAACAAAAAGATTCAAGAATGATTTTTTTTTTGTATGAGTTAGGGTGTCTCACTCTGTCACCTAGGTTGAAGTGCATGATCACGACAATCATGGCTCACCACAATCTCGACCTCCTGGGATCAGGGAATTCTTTTATCTCAGCATTCTGAATAGCTGGGACTACAGGTGTGCACTTCAAGCCCAGCTAATTTTTTATTTTTATTTTTTATACAGACAAGCTTTCCACTATGTTTCCCAGGCTGGTCTTCAACTCCTGGGCTCAAGCAATCTGCCTACCTCTGCCGCTCAAAGTGCTGGCATTGCAGGCATGAGCCACCAAACCTGGCTTCAAGAATCAGTTTGAAGGCAGGTGTTAAAGGGTGCAATGAATCTTTAAAAAAAAGGAGAGAGAGAGAGAGAGAGAGAGAGAGAGAAATGACTGAATTATCCTTTTATTTGCTTTGTAAAAAATATTATATAGTTATTATATAAAGAGGCAATCAAACTGTATGCAGCCAAATGTATAAGAGAAAACTACTATAGAGAATTATACAAGTATGTCAGAATAGTTTGTTCGCAAAAAATATGATTTTTTTTAAAATTTGGGTTTTATAATTTTATAATGTAACATAGTAAGAGTTGTTTTTTTAACTTTTTGAGATAATTGTAGACTGATGTGTGGATTTTGAATTGTAGATTCGCTGAGAGAATTGTGTACACCCTTCAATCCACATGCTTTATTCAGATATCACCAGTTACATATACCGATTTGCATGTGGACATTTAGTTCTGTGTAATTTTATCACAGGTATAGATTGTGACCACTACCACAATCAGATACAGGGCAGTTCTATCATGAAGTTCCCTTATGGTACCTAAAGGGCCTTTTATAACATAGTAAGGAACTTAGATTATATCCTGCAGGTTGACGTCTTTCAAAGTGCCATCAGATCACCTATAACAGAATCCACCTAGTATGCTTGTTAAATATGCAGGTGTCTGGGTCTTACCCTGGAAACACTGAATAACTATCTCTTAAACTGTAGTCCAGTGAACTGCATTTCAATAAACTCCTCAAATACTTCTTACCCATGTCTTTGAGGAGGTGACATTGAGCTGAGATCTGAACGATGAGAAAGGAGCCAGTCATGCAAAGACCTGGATAGGTCAAGGAGGCCTAGACAAGTGGTGTCTAATAGAAGTAGAATAGAAAGAGAATGCTGAGGTGGAAGGATTGTCTGATCCCAGGAAGTTAACGCTGTGGTGAGCTGTGATTGTCATGCTCATGCACTCCAGCCTGGATGACAGAGTGAGACCCCCAACTCATAAAAAAAAAAAGATTCTTGAATCTTGGTGCATCTCCATGAATATTCACATGCATTTCTTTGCATAGTTCCCTAAAAATGTAGGCAATTCAGAGATATTGCAGGTTTGGTTCCATTGAATAAAACATATAATAAAGCAGGTCACACGAATTTTGTTTCCCAGTGCATCTAAAAATTATGTTTATATTATACTGTAGTCTATTAAGTGTGCAATACCATTATGTTTACAAAAACAATGTATATACCTTAATTTAAAATACTTTGTTACTAAAAACCGCTAATGATCATCTGAGCCTTCAGCAAGACATAATCTTTTTGCTGGTGTCAACGGTTGCTGGCTGATCAGGGTGGTGGTTGCTGAAGACTGGGGTGTCTATAGTAATTTCTTAAAATAACACAACAATAAAATTAGCCCTATTAATTGACTCTTTCATGAAAAATATATCTGTGGCATGCAATGCTGTTTGATAGCACTTTTTGCTCATCCATGAGAAGCAATTCCTCATCTGTCCAAGTTTTATCAGAAGATTACAGCAATTCAGTCACATCTTCAGACTCCTGTACTATTTCTAGTTTTCTTGCAATTTCCACTACATATGTAGTTTCTTCATCCAATAAAGTCTTAAACCCCTAAAAGTCATCCATGAGGGCTGGAATCAACTTCTTTCAAATTCCTATTAATGTTAATATTTTGCTCTCTTACCATGAATCACAAATGTTCTTAATGGTATCTAGAATGGCAAATCCCTTTAGGAAGGTTTTCAATGTACATTGCTCAGATACATCAGACTCACTATATATGGCTGCTAAAGTATCATAAAATGTATTTCTAAAAGAATAAAACTTGAAAGTTGGAATCAGTCCTTCATTGATGGGCTGCAGAATGGATGTTGTCTCAGCAGTCATGAAAACAACATCAATCTCCTTGTACATCTCCATCAGAGCTCTGGGGTAACCAGGCACATTGTCAATGAGTAGTGATATTTTGAAAAGAATCTTTTGTTTTGAGCAGTAATTCTCAACACTGGGCTTAAAATATTTAGTAGACCGTGCTATAAACACATGTGCCATCCTCCAGGCTTTGTTGTTCCATGTGTAGAGCACAGGCAGAGTCGATTTAGCATAATTCTTAAGAGCCCTAGGATTTTCAGAATAGTGAATAAGTATTGGCTTCAACTTAAAGTCACCAGCTGCTAATGCTCCTAACAAGAGAGTCAGGCTGTCCTTTGAAGCTCTGAACCCAGGAAATGACTTCTCTCTAGATATGAAAGTCCTAGATGGCATCTTCCAGTAAAAGACTGCTTCATATACACTGAAAATCTGTTGTTTAGTATAGCCACCTTCATCAATTACCTCTGTCTCCTGTATAACTTGCTGCAGTTTCTCCATCAGCACTTGTTGCTTCACCTTGCACTTTTATATTGTAGAGATTACTTCTTTTCTTAAACCTTATGAACCAATCTCCACTAGCTTCAAGCTTTTCTTTTGCAGTTTCCTCACTGCTCTCAGTCTTCACAGAATTGAAGAGAGTCAGGGCCTTGCTCTAAATTAGGCTTTGACTTAAGGAAATGTTACGGGAAGTTTTATCTTCTATCCAGACCACTCAAACTTTCTCCCTATCTGCAATAAGTCTGTTTCACTATTTTATCATTTGTGTGTTCACTGGAGTGACACTTTTAATTTCCTTCAATAACTTTTCCTTTGCATTCACTACTTGGCTAACTGGTTCAAAAGGCCTGGCTTTTGTCCTCTCTTGGCATTTGGCATGTCTTCCTCATGAAGCGTGATCATTGCTAGCTTCCGAAAAGTAAGAAACACAACTCTTGCTTTCACTTGAACACTTAAAAGTCATTGTAGGGTTATTAACTAGCCTAATTTCAATATTGTTGTGTCTCCAGCAATAGGGAAGCTGGAAGAGAGGGAGAGAGATGGGCAAAACACTGGCAGGTAGAGCAGTCAGAATATACACAACATTTATCAATTAAGTTTGCTGTCTTGGCCACAGTTTGTAGCGCCCCCCAAACAATTATAATAACACCAAAGACCACTGATCACAGCTTGCCATAACAATGAACCACAATAATGAAAAAGTTTGAAATGCTGCAAGAATTATCAAAATATGACACCAAGACATGAAATAAACACATACTGTCTGAAAAATAATGCTGACAGATTTGCTAAAAGGTTTCCACAAAACCTCAATTTGTAAAAAATGCAATATGTGTGAAATGAAATAAAACAGAGTACGCCTCTCCTTTCTCTGACTTTCTACTTTCAAGTTTTCTGGTCTCTCTTCCTACGGTATCATTTCTCTTTGGTCTGACTTTATGATAAGAAATTGTTTCCATCATTTAAGGCTGAGTTCACATTTCTTTTGCACATGATCCCCAGGAAAATACAATTATTCTCTCCTTTGTGTTCCCACTTTTCACACACCTTTACAGTAGCACTTGTCATGCTGTAATACACTTATTTTTGTGCATGTGTATCTTACCAATTTAACTGTGAGCTCCTGAAAAGCACCGTACTCTACTCAACTCTGTACTCTTACAATCAAGCATGGTACCTGGCACAAAAAAAATGCCCTCCACAAATGTTCACTGAAATCAAATGAACAAGATAAGGTAGACCTCAGCTTACACAGCCTTTTCCCAATACTAAGTGTTAAATATGTCTGGCCAAATAGTGGGACAAGCAAAATAGAACTCCTTTTGCAATGAACATGAGGAGTCTACTAGAGAAGAAATATAGATAAGTTTATACCTATCTGAGTTTGAAAGGATGACTGAAAGCTATCCAACAGTGATCAACTTACAGGAGAACTGAGGTGGCTTCTGCCAGAAAACTCATACTAAAAGAAGGGAGCAATCATGGTAAATCAACCTATTGGAAAAATGGTAGTTTTTGGAACACATTTGAATTCAGCACATTTGCTGGCTGCTAATTCAAATCCAAACCCAACTTAGCACCTTAGATGCTACCATGGGTTTTAGGAAGAGAGGGAAATAAATCAGTAAATAACTAAAAAAACTGTTTTCTGAAGTCTTTGACATGCAGTATCTAAACAATTTTAGGTAACCTATGCCACACAGATTTAAAACTTTAAGGGCTTTAGCAGCAACCAGAGAACTATTGAAGCAAGCAGAGGAATAAAGACAAGGTGATCTTGGGAAACAGTACAATATAACATGGATATGAACTTACTGCTGAGTATATTTGAGATGCCCCACAATGCTCAGAAATACTTGGAAGGACTCTGCTGGGGTTTGGATTCTGAGTCAACAGATGAGAATAACAAACAGTAAGATTATGTTATTAATATTCATATGACGGCCATAGAACTTACAGACTAATAAGGCCTGAGAAATTCAGGTATTTTAGTTTTTACTTTCCTCCCAAATCCTCATCTCATATTCCAGTTCTTATCAGACTTTGAGAACTGCTATTGTATTCAGAATAACGGCCTCAAAAATGTTGTCTGTGAAAACCTTATTTCCCAATAACATCCTTTAAAATATTTAGGAAGGACGTGTGAGTACCTAGTAGAAACATATTTGTGATGTATTAGGTTGAAGTTTCTGTAATACTATACACTGAAATTACAACCTCCATAATTAAGTTACCTTTCTTTATCTTCCTTTTGCTATTTGCTATTCTTTATGGTAAAATACCAGCATTTGGCACAAGCATAATTAATTACTCCTGGGTTGCCAATCTTTGCTGATCTTCTTTGTTATTCATAAAATTAGACATGAGATAATGTCTAAAGTCAGAAACCAAAACAATAAACCAAAACAATTTTTAAATTGTTTAAATCAAAATAGTACAATTTTAAAAATTGAAATAGAACTCAGATGCCTTCTTAAAAAAAAAAAAGAGGAATAGAATATACTTACAAATGTTTTAACTGCCAAACTTTATCTTTTGAGAAATTAATAATCATTATAATTTATATTAAATGTAGTCCAGAAGACATAAAAGAAAGACTAGCTCCTAACATAACTTTGATCTATTAACTAGACAAGGAAATAAAGCTAGGTAAGGAAAATATAAGACAAGAAAATGACAGACCAATCTATTTATAAACACATATAGGTGCTGAAATTCTAAATAAAATACTAGCCAACAGAATCAATCAATGAATTAAAAGAATTATCATGTTTTGACCAAGTAAGACTATTTTCAGGAATTCAAGGGTGGATAAAGCTTGAGAAGCTTGAGGGAAAAAAAAAATCTACTCAATATACTTAACAAACTAAAAGATTTTTTTAAAAACATGCTCATTTTAAAAGTTGTAAAAAGAAAACTTCTGGTGAAATTCAATACTGAGTCATGTGTGTAAAGCAAAAACACCATCCTACCAATAGAAAGTATCTTCCTTAACTTCATAAAAAGTCATTTTATTGAAAACGTTAGCAATTATAATATTTGACGGTGAAACTTTAAAAGCATTCCATGAAAATAAGAACATAATGATACTCGCTATTTGCCCTATTATTCAGCTGTACAAGGACTCTTAGATAATGAAATCGGAGAAGAAAAGTAAACGAAAGGTACAGCATGGGAAAGGGTTCATCAGTGAAAAAAAAACTAAGTGCCGGTTAATAAATGGCATAATTTTTTGTTTTAGACCACAGATGTTTCCATCTTGTTAGAACTACAGCAGGTCCTTGAATAACAACATTTTGTTCAAAATCACTTGGTTATAACATTGATGGGGGGAAAAAAATCAATTCCCAGTCAGAACCACTGTCTATGTGAAGTTTGCTGGTGCTCCCCATATTCGTGTGGGTTTTCTCCAAGTACTCCAGTTTCCTCCCATGTCCCGAAGATGTGCACATTTGGTGAATGACATGTCTACAACAGTCCCAATCTGAGTGAGTTTGAGTTTGAGTTTCGGTATGAGTATACCATGCCATGGAATTGCATCTGCTCAGGGCTAGTTCCCATCTTGCACGTGGAGCTGCCAGGATTAGCCTACGGCCATCTTTTGCTCTGAATTAGAATAGTTGGGTAAATAATTATCATCCTTTTATTAATCTTCCTTAGATGTACATATAGCTCACATTTATTTCAATGTTAATGATATAAGTGTTTTGGTCTTTAGGAGCTTGGTGATGCTTTTGTAACAAAAAATATGCCATAGGAAATTAATTCGTATTCATGTCACCATAACCTGTGGTAAAAGTGGTTTTGTTTTACATTGTTTTGATTAAAGTAGCAGTTTCCAGGAACCTATCAAAGTCATTAAGTGAGGTCTTACTATATATAAATATCAATGGTCTAGAAGTTTTTTTCTCTGATACTGAGGAACTGAGGAAACACATGTATTAATAAACAATGCTTATATTACACATAACTTTGATGTGGTATTTCTTTTTTCCTAACTACATAGGAGGTAGTTAATAAGTATTTGCTCACTATGATGACTTCAGCTCAACTACATTACTTTCATATACTTGGTAACCAAAACTTTCCAATATAGTAAATATGCTTGGTTTAAAATGTTAACATTCAACTTTTGGACTTATACTCAATACTTTCAAAAGACGTCCCACCCCTAATATGTACACTTCTCATTGGTTACAGGGTAAGAATAAAATAATGGAATATATTTTCCTACATGTTTTTTCTTATTCAAAGGAGAAATTGTGTTGCACAAATAAACACACTGGGATGCAAATTTAAAAATAAGCTAACTAACATGATACCTAATGAGCTTTTGTGGTACTAGAAATACACTAATCTCTAATGTACGATCAGTTTCTTGCTCTGGGTACTGGTCATATAGGCATATTTACTTAGTGAAAATTCATCGAACTTATGATCTGTTCATTTTATTTATATATATTTCAATATAAAATGTACTTTAAAACTTGTCACTTTAAAGTGTGTCTCTCTTGCTTTCTCTTTTTCACCTCTCCATCTCTTCAATATAACTCCATGCTTGCATCTGATGATAACAATGGATAAAGAATGGCTAATACGGAACAATGTCTAAAGTGACAACTCTCATCATCTAGCCCTGGTTAAAAGGTCAGGGTTTTATAAAAGGTGGGGAAAAAAATCTTAAAGGCAGTTAAGAGAAGGGACTGACTACTTACCAAGTGAGATCTATCAGAATAGTAGCAGACGTCTCAGCAGAATCTTAACAAGCCAAAAGAGACTAGGGACCCACTTTTAGTATTCTTTTTTTTTTTTCTTCATTTTTAGCATTCTTAAAAGCAATGCCAGTTCAGAGTCTCTCACCCCATGAAACTAAGTTTCATAAACGAAGGAGAATTAAAGTCATTCCCAGACAAAGAAGTGCTAAGGGAATGTGTCACCACAAGACCTAACCTACTAGAGATGCTCAAGGGAGTTATAAACTTAGAAATGAGAGAATCTTACTACCAACACAAAAGCATATGTAAGCACATAGCCTATAGACCATGTAAATCAACCACAAAGGTTAGAACACAAAGTACCTTCTTAGCAACATTATGACAGGAACAGACTTTCACATACCAATTGCTCACTTAAACTAAATATGACACTTAAAAGGCATAAAGCAGTAAATTAGATTTAAAAAACATGATCTATCCTTTTGTTGTCTTCAAGAAACCCATTTCACATCTGACACAAGAGCATGAACCCTATTGTGAACTGTGCATGCAAGGAATGTAGATTGCACGCTCCTTACGAGAATTGAATGCCTGATGATCTGAGGTAGAACTGAGGTGGTGATGCTAGGTGATGCTAGCACAGGGAAGAGGCTGCAAATACAGATTAACATTAGCAATGAAGTTTGACTGCACAGAGAATATAATAAATAAATAGCTTGCAGACTAATATCAAAACCCCATCAGCAAGTGGCAAGTGAATTGATGTACTTCAATTGTACAGCTGCATCTGGTGGCAGGCTTTAAGTCAGAATCCGACATTTATTTTAGTCCACAGGTGACTTGCCCAGTATTTTATTTAGCACTTCTGTCTGTTCCTCTTTTTTTATGGTGAGTTGTAAAATTATTTCATTGTATATTATAATGCAATAATAACAGAAACAAAGTGCACAACAAATGTTACGCACTTGAATCATCCTGAAACCATCCCCCTCTTCTTGGTCCACGGAAAATTTGTCAGAACATTCCGCTCACCAAACACAAATTATACATTCTTCTAATCTGCACATGGAGCATACACTAAGATTGACCACATACATGGTGATAAATTCAGCCTGAATAAATTCTAAAAAGTCAAGATAATACCAAGCATCTTCTTGGACCACAGCAGAATAAATACAGAAATTAATACCAAGGGGAACCATCAAAAACAGTGGTCTCCAACCCCTGGGCCACAGACAGGTACTGGACATGAAAATGGTTCCTGGTGCTGAAAAGATTGGGGACCACTGCTCAAAAACACACAAACACATAGAAATTAAACCATTTGCTCCCAAACAATTTCTGGGTAAACAGTGAAATCAAGAAAGAAATAAAAAGTTTCAGAGAAACAAATAAAAATAAAGATACAACATGCCAAAACCTCTGGAGTACCATTAGAACAATGCTGAGAGGTAAGTTTGTACCATTACATGCTCACATAAAAAAAAAAAAAATAGAGAGATTCAAATAAACAACCTAGTGTCACATCTAAAGGAAATGGCAAAACAAGAACATACTAAAACAAGAGCTAGAAGAAGAAAAAAATAATCAAAGCCATAGCAGAACTACATGAAATTGAGCCTTTAAAAAAACATACAAATGATCAATGATTTGAAAAGCTAGTTCTTTGAAAGAATAAACAAGATTCACAGACCCCTAGCTAGATTAATAACAAAAGAGAGAAAGAAAATTCTTAGAAATACAATTGGAAATAAAAAAGGTGACATTACAACTGATCCTGAAGAAATACAAAAGATTATCAAAGATTATTATAATTATCTGCATGCATCTAAGTTAGAAATCTAGAGGAAATTAATAAATTCTTAGAAACTAAATGTCCCAAGTTCAGAACAGAAAAAAATGGAAACCATGAACAGACCACAAACTGAACAAAATCACAAAACTGAATCAGTGATAAAAAACCTACCTACCAGATGGATTCACACCCAAATTCTACCACACATACAAGGAAGAGCTGATACCAATCCTACTGTAAGCATTCCAAAGTATTCAAAAATAAAAGACTCCTCCCTAACTCAGTCTATGAAGCCAGTATTATCTTGACGCCAAAAAATGTCAAAGGTACATAAAATAAATAAAACTATAGGCCAAGATCCTTGATGAACATAGATGCAAAAGTCTTCAACAAAACTAGCAAATCACATGCAACAGTGAGACAGGAGATAGCTAGGGAAAGGCTGGGCAGCCAGCCAGCCTCGGTCCTCCTGTAACAATGTAGCAAACTTCCAGCAGGTCCCTCCGGCTGTTACACTCTGTTGGTAAACAAGCACCCTGCTAGCCTCTCAAACTAGAGCTTAAGTACTCACTACTGACAGAAAAACAACAAATCAGCTTGCTGCTAAGTACCAACAAATCAGCTCAGTCTTAGGGCTATATAAGCACCAGGTTTCAGCCCCAGACTGGCAACACTTTCAGGTCCCCTCCCACTGTGGGAGCTTTTCTGTCCTCTTAATAAATCCTGCTTTCTCACTTTCCAGCTGCGCATGTCCCTCATTCTTCCTGGGCAGGAGACAAGAACCTCAACCTGAAGAGCTGCAGAAGATCATCGGAGCTGAATAGCTGTGCACCCTGGCAGCTGGCTTGCCAGCCGATGGAGCCAGTTGAACTGGGAGAGCTGGTGGAAGAAGGCAAAACTCTGAGGCTGAGACACTTTTGTGGGGCCTAACACTCTCAGTACTTGGCTTGCCAGCCCATTAGAGCCCACACTCTGGGGGCTACGCTTGCCAGCCCACTGAATCAGCAACACTTTCAGGGCTTGGCTTGCTAGCCCATTAGAGCCAACACTCTGGGGCTTAGGCTTACCAGCTCCTCGAGCTGACCCTCTCTGGGGCTCAGCTGGCCAACCCATTGAGCTGACACTCTCGAAGCCCAGGATAACTTGAAAAATCTGTATCAACAGCACAACACAAAGATCATTCACCATGACCAGGTAGGCTTTATTACCGAGATACATGGTTGGTTCAATACATGCAAATCAATAAATGCAATCCACCACATAAAAAGAAGTAAAACTATGAACCATGTGATTATTTCAATAAATGAGGAAAGAACCATGTAATTATTTCAACAGATGAAAAAAGTATTTTATAAAATCTAATATGTTTTCATAACAAAAAACTTCAACCATCTAGGCTTTGAAATTATTCCTCAAAATAATAAGAGCAATCTATAACAAACCTACAGCCAGTATCATACTTAAAGGGCAGAAGCTGGAAGCATTCTCCCTAAGAACCAGAACAAAACAAGGATGTTCACTCTCTGTACTCCTATTTAATATAATACTGGAAGTCCTGGCCAGAGCAATCAGGCAAAAAAAAAAGAAATAAATATCCAAATAGGAAAGAGGAAGTTAAATTATCTCACTTCACACATGATAAGATTCTATATCTAGAAAACTCTAAAGATCCCTAGAAAACTCAAAAGACTCCTAGCACTAATAAGCAACTTCAGTAGTATCTTGGGTTACAAAATCAAAGCTCCCAAATAATTTGCATTTCCATACACCAACAACAAACAGGCTGAGAACCAAACTAAAAACAATCCCATCTGCAATAGCCACAAAGACAAAAGTACCTCAGAATATATCTAATCAAAGAAGTGAAAGATCTCTAAAAGAGAACTACAAAACAATGCTGAAAGAAATCAAAGATGACACAAATGAAAAACCATCCCATGCTCATGGATCAGCAGAATTAATATTGTCAAGACGTCTATGCCGCCTAAGCAATCTACAGATTCAATGCAATCCCCATCAAACTACCAGCATAATCTTCACAGATCTAGAAAAGACAATGTTTAAATTCATATGGGAGCAAAAAAAAGGCCTGAATAGTCAAAGCAATCCTAAGCAAAAATAAAACAAAGCTGAAGGCATTTAATATCAACATTGATTTCCCAAATGTAAGAAAATGTCTACTTTGTCAGTATGTTACCTATACTAATCTAAGCAGGTAACATAGTATCAGAGACTGGATGACTTAAACATCAGAAATGTATTTTCTTGCAGTTCTGAAGGCTGGAAGTCCAAGATTAAGATGGTGGTAGAATTGTTTTCTGGTGAGGTTTCTTGTTCTGGCTAGCAGACAGCCACGTTCTCATTGTGTTCTCACATGGCCTTTCTTGTGTGCATGCATACTTCTGGTGTCTCTTCTTTTTCTTTACAGAACAGGAGTTCCATTAGATTAATGCCCTATCCTTCTGACCTCATTTAACCTTAATTATCTCTGCAAAGGCCCTATCCCCAAATAGCCACATTGGGGGTTAGGATTTCGACATACAAACTTAGGAGGGAGGACACAATTCAATCTATAAGATTCTTCCCTCTGACCCCCCCAAAGTTATGTTCTTCTTACATGCAAAAAACATTTACTACATCCCAATATCCCCCAAAAGTCTTAACCCATGTTAGCATTAACTACAAGTCCAAAGTCTCATTTAAGTGTCTTAAAAAGGGATGGATGAGTCTCAGGTATGATTAATCCTGAGGCAAAATTTCCCTCCAGCTGTGAAACTATGCAATTTATATGCTTCTAAATACAGTGGTGGGAAATACATATGGTCTCCATTACCATTCCAAAAGAAAGAAATCAGAACAAAGAAAGGGATGACAGGTCCAAAATAAGTCCAAAACCTAGCAAGGCAAATTCCATTAAATCTTAAGGCACAAGAATAATCTTCTTTAGCTTAATGCTCTGCCCTACAGGCCCACTGTAACAGTGGCTTTGCCTTCTGGACTCACTGGGATGGCAGCCTTGCTCCCTTGGTTTTGGGTGGCAGTCTTGACCTAAGGCAATGGGCAAGGGTAGCCTAGCTTGCTGAAACTGAGGAGACAGCCTCACACTCTGAAACTAAGGAAGAGACGTTCTTGTTGTCATTTTATTACAAGGGTTTTTGCCAGTTTCTCATAACATGTTCCTAATGTCTGTCTGAGACCTCACCAGAATCATCTTTAACATTCATATACCATTTGGGCTCGGTGGCTCAGCCTGTAATCCCAGCACTTTGGGAGGCCGAGGTGAGTGGACTGCCTGAGCCTGTGGGTTCGAGACCCACCCAGGCAACTTGGCAAGACCTCATCTCTACAATAAATAAAAAATTAGCCGAGCGTGGTAGTGTACGCCTGTAGTTCCAGCTACTTGGAAGGCTGAGGTGGAAGGATCGCTGAAGCCCAGCAGGTCAAGGCTGTGGTGGCCAGGAGCATGCCACTGCACTCCAGTCTGGGAGACAGAATGAGACTCCAACTCAAAAAAAAAAAAAAATCATATACCTACCAATGATTCCTTCAAGCCAACCTAGGCTTTTTTTAACAGACGAGTCAAACTCTTCCAGCATCAAGCGACCATTACCTAATTCCAAAGCTATTTCCACATTTTTACGTATTTGTTAGAGCAGAACTCCACAGTACCAAAACTCTGCATTATTCTGCTCAGGCTGTCATAACACAGTATCACAGACTGGGTGGCTTAAACAACAGAAATGTACTTTCTCACAATTGCGGAGGCTGGAAGTCCAAGTTTATTGTCAGGGTTTCTTTCTGGTATAGTCTCTCTTCCTGGCCTGCAGATGGCTGCCTTCTTGCTAAATCCTCACATGGTCTCTCCTCTGTGTGTGGGTACTTCTGATTTCTCTCCTTCTTCTTACAATGACACTAGTCCTACAAGGTTTGAACCCCACCCTTATGATTTAATTTAACCTCACTTTTCTCCTTGAAGGCTTTAACTCCAAAAAGTCAGACTGGGAAGTAGGACTTAACATATGGATTTGGGGGATTATCTGTAGGTACTATAGGTATATATAGTACTCTAGGTTTTGTTATGAGAATAATTTAATCCATAATAGTACCTACAGAGCCCAAGCCAGTCCTCTCAATTTTGTCATTAGAAAGTTCATGTTTTATCATGCATCTATTCTGTTATACTTCATGTATAGAATAAAGACATGGCATAAAAAATATATATCAAATTCAATATTTCTCAATAAGTACAAAATCCTGTTAGTAAACAAGAAAAAAAAATCGAAAAGTGAAATGACCAAATAATTTGGAGCTCTCTTAGCAATCAGTATATTTCTTAAAAATTAAGACAAGATAAAAAGCTAAGTGAGGTAAAATTGGTAAATGTATGAAATGTATGCATGCCAACTTAGAAAATAAAATGCTTAAATGATTGAGCTAGTTCAAACTGTCTCAGAGCAAATAATATATCTAAATTTTGATCTTTTTAAAGCTGCTTATACCCACTGGGAATTTAAATTTAAAAAACTATACAATATATAAATTTTTTGTTTACAAGAACCATGATGTATTCATAACCATTAGAATATTCAATCACCTAAAGGTTGTATACTGGAAGAGCTAGTACATTATATTGCCATAAAATGAGAAGAAATATTATTTTTATAGACAAAAAGAAATAGCATGTTCTTAATGTAAGATAAGCTTCATTGGACATAGGACACATTAATCCCAGAAGTCATCCATAACTGCTTCGCAGAAGAGGGCTTTGGAATCAGTGACTGTTCATATGAGCAGACCATAATACATAATAACCCTGTCAGAAATGGGTCTTATAGATATTATTTTGTAAAACTGATAATATGTTAGTGCCCCCTAGTGATGCTGAATCGTCTTGGTATCTGTTGTGATCACAGAAAAACTGGAAGAAAAGGCACCCGAACCCAAGGAGGCCACAGCAAAGAGGACTAACAATGCTGACAAAGCAAAAGACAATCACAAAATTGCTGGTGAACCATTTAAGAGTACTTTAGGTCACAAAAAGTTATCCTATATTAAGTAAAAATTAAAACAGCCTCTTACAGTTATGACTAGATTCCTGTGCAATTTATGTGCCTTACTTAGTTCAATGAATATTTCAAGCACATGTATTATGTAGTGAAAGCTGGCTTGTAATCCAGGATCCTTCTCATATTACTTTTCAATCATTGTCAAGGGTATCAGATACTGTATCTGCACAATAGCAGACTGGATCAGGTGATTTCTAAACTGTTAGTTTTATAATTCTAGGCTTAGTAGCTATAGTGACTACAATGGCATTTGAAACTTTTATTAACTCTAAAACTGTCTATATCATAAATTACAGAGAGATACCTCTTCAATCTTCTTCTGCAGTTTTTGATGTTATATACTTCTACATTTGAACACGATGAAGTCAACCTAAATAGTTTAAATAATTCTGCATATACTTTGGTGTTCACATCCATAAATATTATTCTTATAAAGTGTCCAACTTTTGTTGATTAAAAAAATACTCAAAAGGGAACACTTCTACACTGTGGGTGGGAATGTAAGCTAGTTCAACCTATGTAGAAAGCAGTGGGGCATTTTATCAAAGAACAAAAAATTGAGCTACCATTCAACTTAGCAATTACACTCCTGGGGAATATATCCAAAGGAACATAAATCACTCTACCAAAAGACACCTGCACTTGTATGTTTACTGCAGCACTATTCTCAATAGGAAAAGCATGGAACCAACCCAGATGCTCATCAAAAGTGGATGGGTAAGGAAAACGTGGTACATGTATATGATGGAGTACTATGCAGCCATAAAGAACAAAATCATGTCCTTTGCAGCAACCTGGATACAGCTGGAAACCATCATTCTAAATGCACTATCACAGAAACAAAAAAACTGAATATTAAACATTGGGCCATGTGGCACAAGGGCAAAAACAACAGATTGTGGGCACTACCAAAGAGAGGGAGGGAGTGGGAATAAGGGGCCCACAACCACCCATTGGATACCATGTCCATTGGATACCATGTCTACTACTAGGTTTGGGCTTGCTAGAAGCCCAAACCTCATCTTCACGCAATTTATTTATGAGCAAATCCTCATATGTACCCCACAACTCTGAAATTCAAAATAATCTTTAAAGAACAAATACTCAATAGCTCAAACTGCCTTATTCCCAGCTAGTCACCTCTTACTTTCCTTACTTCTACTTTTCTTCTACCTCCCCTGGGCTTGCCGAGTTCTTAAGCATGATACGATGCATATCCAACATTAATGAGAAAATCTAATGTGAATTTCATACTGTAGTAGCTACCATGTACTTCCTATTCTGTTCTACAGGCTCTTAAGATACACACTTCAATTAAAGTTGAACACTACCTCTCTATTCTTGTAAATCACCTCCTTTTTCCTTTTCTTTCTCTCACAAACATATCTCATGCACTTAGACTTGGATGAACCAACCAATGTCTTAGTACATTATACTGAATCACATGGGGGAAAAGCCTAATTCAGAGACTAAATTATTATTTACATTCTTATATGATTCTGATTTAATCAGAGTGCTTGTCCTAGTGTACAATGTGCTTTTACAAGCATCCACCCCGTCTCTAGTAAACTCTTAATTGTCTCATAATTACTTAAAGTTAGAAAAGAAAAATGGGATAAAGTAGCACTTTTTAAATGAATTACTAGATTTAGTTTTAAATAATATTCTCTGAATGGAAGGCAAGGATATGGTTATGAAAACTACCAACTAACTCTTTTTATCAGACAAACACCAATATAATTTTTTTAATTGTTACAGTAATATAACCCAAAGGTAAGGCTCAGATCAGGGTAACGGCAGTGAAATAATGGTCAAATTGTGAGTATTTATTGAAAGTAAAGCAGACAGGATTGCTAGACAGAGTTGATATGGAGTCTACAAGAAGTCAAGGGTGGCTCCAAATTCTTTGTCATAAACAATTGTAAGAATGAGTGTTATCAACTGATACGGGAAAGGCTGCAGGTAGAACAAAAAGGGCAGATCAGGAGTTCAGTTTGTTATGAATTTAAGTTTGGGATGTATGAGCAGGAGATTTAAATGTGGGATGGTTCCCTAAAACCATGAAAATGGGTGTTATGTCCAAGGTTGTGAGTATGAATGGAGAAGAGGACCAAAGAGTAGGTCCTGGAATCGCCTCAATTTTCTGCAGATATCAATATCTTCTCAGCTATGTCCATTCACTTTCATTCATTTCCTTATGGATTTTTCAATTCTGGATATGAACTCATCTTTACCATGAAACTACTACAGGACCTTGCTTGAGGATGTTCCTCCAGGAAAAAGAGCTTCATATTGTATCTGCCAGGTGTTCCAAAGGCATCTAGGTAAGTTTCTCAGTTTTAAAGTTCTTGGCTCACCCTAATAGTATAAATTCAAATCCAAAAACCTGAAGTTAAGTATTCTCAAATGATCTGGAGAATGTCAGAATCTAAAAATGAATAAAGAAAAAGAAAGAATCCAATTAAGCACTTAGTTTACCTTTGCCGTACAGACCATTTCAGATTAACTAAATCGTTGGCAAAAATTCATCAGTAGAGAAGCATGATGTCAATAAATGTAGGATGATTATATTAAAATTACCCATTTTCAATCATATTGAAATGATGGAGGTAGATAAAACAATCAATAGATGCTAAATCCATTAGAAAAAAAGGATGATGGAGCACTTTGTAAGGGCCAGGTAAGGCTTACCACTTAAAGATCAATCCTAAATCATCAAAAATAGGACAACTGCATTAGTTTTCTAGGGCTGTCATAATGAAGTGCCATAGACTGGGCAAGAAATACAAAAATTTATTGTCTCACAATTCTGGAGACCAAAAGCTCAAAATCAAGGTGTCAGCAGGTTTGGTTTCTTCTGCAGCCTCTCTCCTTGGATTGCAAACGGCTGTCTTCTCAGTATGTCCTCACACAGTCTTTATTTCTTTCCTAGTGAGTCTTTGTGTGTCCAAATTTCCTCTTCATAAAAGGAATCAGTCAGATTGGATTAGGGCCCACTCCAACACATTCATTTTAACTTAATCACTTCTTTTAAAGTCCCCATCTGGCAGTCATGTTCTCAGGAACTAGGAGTCAGGTCTTCAGTACATGAATTTTAGTGGTCCCAATTCAACACAACAATCAAATGTCATGTGCCTCCTGATGTGCCCCATCTATGAAATATCCTTTAAAAAATAAAAAACTAACCTTAACCAAAGCAAGCATCTAAATCTATGAACTACTTTACTTCCTCTACGAAGGATAGAGGAACATTAAATGACACCATGAGGATAAAACTAGCCAAATTCACAATGTGGAAAGTTCTACAGGACAAATGACTTGTTTTGCTTTGTTTTGTTTCAACAACTAAATGCATTTTTTTTTTTAAAAAGGAGAAACTTGAGATTTAAAAGACACTGGTTAAAAGGCACAAAGTTTCAGTTAGACAGGAGGAACAAATGTTTTGAGAACTACTGCACAGCATGATGACTATAGTTAACAATAGTGTATTGTATATACACAGTCACACACAGCATAATGACATCCTGGTCAATGACGGACCACGTACATGACAGTGGTCTCACAGGATTATAATATCGTATTTTTTCTGTACCTTCTCTGTGTTTAGATTAACAAATACAATTGTGTTACAAAGGCTTAGATTATTCAGTACAGTAACAAGTGGTACAGGTTTGTAGCCTAGGAGAAATAGGCTACATCATAAAGCCTAGGTGTAGAGTAAGCTATACCCTCCATGTTTGTGTAAGTATGCTCTTACAAGTTTCAAACGATGACATTGCCTAATGAAGCATTTCTCAGAACATATCCCCATTGTCAAGTGACTCATGACTAAGTATAACATCACTTTGTATCTCACAAATACATAATTATTATTTGTCAATTTACAGTAAGTTTTTTTAACAGGATCAAGTGAACAACCAAAAAACACACAAATAGAGAGGGAGGAAGGGAGGGAGGGAGGGAGACATATCAATCAAATGCAATGTGTAGAACTCGTTTGAATTTCAATTCAAACGAATTAACTCTTAAAAAGATATTTTGAGAAAATAATAATATCATATATCAACTGGGTATTGGATGATACTAAAAAAAATGTTAATCTTGGATGTGATAGACAATACTATTGCTATGTCTTGAAGGGTCCTTAGGCTAGAGATAAAAACTGAAGTATTTACAGGCAAATATATAATACATATAATGTAGAAACACACTACATAATGGAGAAAAAGAAACAAGAATGAAAGAATACTAGTAACTATTAAAGCTGGCTAATGGATACATGAGGATTCATTATACCATTCTATTTTTCTATGTTTCAAAATTTCTACAAGAAGTTTTTTAAAAAAAATTTAATAAATAGAATTTTCAGATGAGACTTTTCCCTGCCTTCACCTCAGAGACTAGGCCAATACAGACTTCCTTATCTCTCTGTAACAGTGGACCATTTATTTTTTTCTAATCTACTGCTCAAGGATGTTGTCCTTCCTACAACCTGAATTTACTTAGAGGTTTCAGTTCTCTGCCTCATGTGTACCAAAGATCTCCATCCTCTGTATGGCCATGGGTATTAAAACCCAAGCCCCTGCTGGGCGTGGTGGCTCACACGTGTAATCCCAGCACTTTGGGAGGCAGAGGTGAGAGGATTACCTGAGCCTAGGGGTTCAAGACTAGCCTGGGCAACTTGGTGAGACATTGTCTCTACACTAAATCAAAATTAGTCAGATGTGGTGGTGTGTATCTGTAGTTCCAGCTACTTGGGAGGCTGAAGTGGAAGGATTATCTGAGCCCAGCAGGTTGAGGCTGCAGTGGCTGTGAGCGTGCCACTGCACTCCAACCTGGGTGACAGAGTGAGACTCCAACTCAAAACAAAAACAAAAACCCAAGCCCCTAAATTAGTGAAGCTAGCAACCCCACTCACACAAAGGGTAGCCTTTATGTTATATGTCATTTGTCAATCTCTCCTTACCTTTGTTCTTTCTGGTTCCTGAGACTTTCCTTACATATATTGCAAGTCCACCTATGCATCTTTGTAGTGTTACATACAATATTTCTAGAGCAGTTCTAGATATTAGTAGCTTAAGTTTTCAGATTATCATAACCAGAAGCCTCCTCTTGCAGTTAACTGTTGAAAGAAAAATTTCCTATTCCACTTATTTGGCAATATCACTAAGAGTTATAGTCATGATTTTTAGCATTTGGTTTGAAAATTTTAGAAGGCTGAAAGGATGGGGCAAAGAGGAGGAAAGAGGATTAAGGTAGGTTGAGGGTAAGAGTTTCCTTGCCAGCTCTTTCAAAAATGTAAAATGGAGCAAAATTTCTCTCTTTTACAGACCAAGAAAGAAGTATGGGGAGAGAAAAAAGTATCATCTCACATACTCTATAAACAATAAGCAAATGTGTGTCCTCAAACATTCTAGGCCAAAAATTACGGTTCTCGTCATCAAAGTTATACTTTATGAAAATCTGAAGTATTGTACTCTTCCCACTGAAGGTAGAATCCTTCTTGACGATGCAAAACATATCACATTATTCTCCTGTTCCCTTCAGGGTCTGCCCAGTCCTCTGGTCACCGGGCTGCTGCCAATGCTCTGCCTCAGTCTGATCCACAGTCCAGCAATCCAGCTTTCTTTAACTTCCTCTGCTTCAAAGGTTCCTTCCTGCTGCTTATATCCCTGGAAAGTTTCTTTCTAGACTCTAGGTAGTACTGCCATATCATTCAGGCCTCTGCTTAAATGCCCCTTGTTGGGGAGAGGAGAGGGTTGAGTCTTTCTTAACCTAGGTATGACTCCCTTTTATATTCCTCCAAAGGCCTTTGTTAGTTCTCCTTCATAACATTCATTACATTCTAAAGTACTTCTTCCATGTCTGTCTCATTTGCTGAGTTGCAAACTCCTCCACAGTTTAATATAGGATAGTGCCCCACAGTGCTGGGCACTTATCAGTACTATCAATGAGTGAAAAAGCAAGCAAGCAAGCATAAGCAAGACAAAAAGTAATAACCCTGCCCTTACTTTGCTTAAAGTAAGGGCATAATTCATTGGCATCACCAGGATAAATTTAGCAAACAGCATCAAAGGAAGCTGTCCTCATTAGTCTCATTAAGATATTGTAAGATTGACTTTTTAGAGATTTCATTATAGAGCATAGTCTGAGTTTCATGATATCATATGTTGTTTGATGACTGTATGTTACTGGATACATTAAAGTCACATGCAATCCTGTTTATGAAACTGTTCATCAAAAAATACATACTTCCTGGCCAGGCACAGTAGCTCACACCTATAATCCCAGCACTTTGGGAGGCGGAGGCAAGAGGATTGCCTGAGCTCAGGGGTTCGAGACCAGCCCGGGCAACTTGGTGAGCCCTTGTCTCTACAATAAATAAAAAAGTTAGCCAAGCAGGTAGTGCGTGCCTGTGGTCCCCACTACTTGGAAGGCTGAGGTGGAAGGGTCACCTGAATCCAGCAAGCTGAGGCTGTGGTGGCCATGAGCATGCCACTGTACTCCAGCCTCGGTGACACAGTGAGACTCCTACTCAAAAACTAAAAAAGAAAAAACAAAAAATGCATACTTCCCCCTTTTTAATTAGCAATGGGCCAAAAAGTGGTATACCTTCCATGTTTTAAAAGCTAAAATCTCCACATATAAACTCTAAAATCAAAGGGTTGACATTATTATCTTAAAATGTTTGAGTCCAGTACTTATTAAGCAGCATTAGCTCCTTTAATCATCAAGACGTTTCTTATGAGGTAGGAATAGTTAACTCCATTTTACAGAGGAGGAAACTGAGGACTAGAGAAGTTAAGTAACTTCTCAAATTGTTCCCACCATTTTGTGAGGAAGAGTTCTTATTTTCTAGAATCCTGAATTTCTGAGGATGTGGGTTGAAGTTCTGACAGAACATTCTAAGCTGGGATGGTGGAAGTGCTCTCTGGAAAGTCACTTACTATAATAGAGGAGGCAACGAACACCACTGGCTGTCCTCCCCTACCTGCTATAGTCTTCGCTGAGTACAATAAGAAAAGCAGAAGGTAAAGCATGGAAGTAGTAACTAGCTCTAAGGTGAAACTTCAAGATCTTCACTCAGTCTCAACCAGATTTGGGGTGACATCAGAAGTACTTGCCTTTAGCCATTCTAAACATAAAACAGGGTTCAGTAAGTTGAGAGAGTCCACAAAATCTCTGCACACACTACTCTCTTGCCATATGACTGTTGGTAATATTATTTTTAACTTTTGCTTTGTTTTTGTGTATTTTCCCCTTTCTTTGTAAGGATGGAATCCACATCAAGACATATCCCACTTGCTATCATTTATTCTTCTGTTCTTATATACTTACTACTGTCTGACAGCAAATGCCTCTGAAGACAGCTGTTCTATAGAGTTCTTCAGCATGAATCTCCCTGAAATTCATTGATACTGTTAGATCGTATACGAAGATGAAGATTTGGCTTCTACTAAAACAGTGATACTGTACTAATGGCTTCTTGTGTCTCCTCATTCAGTGAGGTCCCAAGAGGCTACTTACATATGCAGCATTTAGCTTGTTTTCTTTACATTTTTCTTACACTCCTAAGTTACTCATGACTCAATAAATCCAACATTTCTTGTTTCACAATAAATCTTTTAATGGTGATTAGTGAAGGTTTGCTAATGAAATTACGCTGATTCATTTTGTGAAATTTCTTCAAAGCCAATTTGAAATCGCATTATTTAAGAAAGTCACAGTTGTACTTTTTCCTCATAGAAAATCTTGAAAGGACAAAATGTCAACCTGACAAAAGCAGTGAAGGGGCTACATATAGTACTACTTGCAGAGTCCCTGAGACAAAGACTGAGCACTACTGATAAAAAACATGGTGTTCAGGCAACCACTATCAATCAAATTATTGAAATGAATATTATATTACAATTCATTTCAATAACAAATCTTCCCTTGTTCCACAATATTCCAGAGGTTTCATTTCAGGTTACTTTATTTCTTTTTCTTCCTACACGTGTTCAGTGTAGGAAGATCTGCCCAGACTTGGTGACAAAAAGACAAGTTGAGGAAACCACCTACCCATAATCACTTTTCTGCCCACCCTCTCTGATTTAGGCAAAGACTGCTACACACAAACAAAGCACATAATCCAGTTCTCATATCGCTAACAGGCCTTTAACACCTGGTTTTCTGTTCTCTATTCTTCAGAGAGGGCATCTTTCAGTACACTTTATTGCCTACCTGTTTCCTTAGGAGAGGAACTGATATAACCCATGAACACAACTGTAATTGCAATTGCTGTCACGCTAATTGTGTTTTGGGTCTCCAAATGCTCTGTGGCACCCAGGATGAAACTTTCAGCCTAGGGCTTCCTGGAACTTGCTGGGAACACAGGAAATAAAGGAAAATTCAGCAGTTCCTGCCCCACAGAGAAGTATATAGGAGGTAGAGAGAGACATCTGTTCATTTTGCTGGTTGGTAGAGGTTCTAAGTAGAAGGTAACCGACCACAGGAGAAGGATGGAGCCTTTTATCCTGTATTTATCAGGTTGTCTACATCTTGAGGCAAAGGTAGGAAACACAGGTGCTGATATAGAGAAATTCTTCTAGGACCATCTACTTCTTAATCAAGGTCACATTCTCTGGATCTTGCTGCTTTAGACGTTTTTAAATTTGGGTTTTATGGTAAATTTTCATTTTATTTTACATCTTCATAGGAACTTAGTGGAAAATAAGAAAAGGTTATAATAGAGGCTGTTAGCTATCATTTTTATACCAGGGAACTCTTTTATATAAATGTTTAAAGATTAATAACTTTATGTATATTCCAATGTGAGATTTTTGTGGCATGTTTATTTCTCCATTTATTAATTTATATCATACCTCATCTAGAAAGGAATTTTGAAAGTAATGTAGAAAGATGCAAATCTTGAGAAGATCAAGGTAGTGACTAAATATTGGGTCATAAACTGTTTCAGAAAACAGAGTAGAATATATGATAAATTCAAATATTATATATTTTTAACTTCAGTTTAAGGAAAGGCAAAATTAAGAGACAATCCAGAGACTGGAAGAAGACATTTGCAAATATAAACAAATGGTTAACAGTGTCAATTAATTGTGCAACACAATATAAAAAAATCAAATAGCAAAATAAACAGAGAATATGAAAATGCAGTTCCTAGAAGAAGAAACCCAAATGATCAGCAATCACATAAAAAGTGTTAGCCGGGCTCAGTGGCTCAGCCTGTAATCCCGCGCCGTGGGAGGCTGAGGTGAGTGGATTGCCTGAGCCCGCGGGCTTGAGACCCGCCTGGGCAGGCGAAACCTCATCTCTACAATAAATCAAAAAATTAGCCGGGCGTGGTAGCGCGTGCCTGTAGTTCCAGCTACTTGGAAGGCTGAGGCGGAAGGATCGCCGGAGCCCAGCAGGTCGAGGCTGCAGTGGCCGGGAGCGGCCACTGCACTCCAGTCTGGACAACAGAGTAAGACTCCAACTCAAAAAGAAAAAGAAAAAAAAAAAAAAAAACAACTTTAAAAATTATGTATTACTCTTTTCTAGGAAGAGTGACATGAGAAGGGCAAAGATCCCCACTTACCTGTGAAAGAGGTGATTGTTGACCTTGATTTTGGAGTTGGCCTTAAAGTCATCTGGCAGCAGCATCACAGGGGGAGGCACCTGGCTGAGCTCATTGATCTGATAAGCAAAAACATGAACAGGGAGGCCATGAGGAAGGATGTGGAGAGTCACCCGTACATTGTGTCTGGGCAAGAGTCAGGTAAGTGCATCTCAGGCTTCACACCTTTACAAATACTGGCTACGCACACGCTTGACAGAGGTGAGCCATTGTGTCTGACCCCTTCTGCTGCCCAAGGACTGCAGTAAGCTGCCCTCACACACAGCCGCTCACACTCCTGCCCCCTGGAACTTCATGCTCACAACAGTCATTTTTTTATTAGGCTGGCCCTGTAAGCAACTCAGGACTATTTTTAAAGCTGTGAGAAAGTCTAGGGAAAAAAAAAACCC
>CAUYQG010086916.1:0-14969 GCA_963574415.1 Tarsius wallacei
TAACCTACCATAAATGTGCTCAGAACATATACATTAGCTTACAACTGGAAAAGATAATCTGCAACAAAGCATATTTTATCATGCAGTTTTGAATATCTCATGCAATTTACTGAGTACTATACAGAAAGTGAGAAAAAAGAATTGTTGTATGGGTCCTCAAAGTATTATTTCTACTTAATGTCTGTCACTTTTACACTATTGTAAAGTTGAGAAATCATGAGTCAAATCATCACAAGTGAGGGACTGTCCGTATTGTTGTTCGAAAATTGGGTTCAATAATTTTGTCATCTTGGTGGTAAGATAAAGTGTTACCGACTTAGTGTATTTTTTATAAAACTTTAAACAAAGTTAGCACATTTATATTTTTAATCATTTTCGTTTTACAGTTAATACTATATATAACATAAAAATTTTCTGTTTTAAGCATTTTAAGTGTAAAATCCAGTGACATTAATTACATTTATAAAGTGATGCCACTATCACCTCTATCTTTAAATTTTTTATAACCACAAAAAACTCTGTACCCATTAAGCAATAATTTCCTATTCTTCCTTTCTTCAAGTCTCTAGTAGCTTATAATCTTCTTTGTATCCCTATGGATTTGCCTATTATAGATACTGCATATAAGCAATCAAACAAATCTAGTTTGAATTAATGTTTTTGTATATTGTCTGAAGTAGGGACCAAACTTTATTCTTTTACTTTTGCAAACCCAGTGTTTCCTACACCATTTGTTGAAGAGTTTATTTGTCCTTGATTGGATAGACGTAGCACCCTCCTTGAAAACCAATTATTTTATTTATTAGAATTATATAATGCAGTTGTTTTTTTTCTTCAAATGAAGTTGTGTATTTTATTCTACATGTTGGCTGTTTGTTTTAAACAAACACAGATTTATAGAATTATTTCTGGACTAGCAGCTTTATTTTATTGATCTATATGTCTATCCTTATACTAGCACCACACAGATTTTACTATTATAACCTTACAGAAATATTTAAAATCAAGAAATATGAGACTTCCAAGTTTATCCTTCTTTTCCAAGATTATTTTGACTATCTAGGTGCCCTCAAAATTATGTGTGTGTATGAAGATCAGCTTTTCTATTTCTGCAAAAGGCAGTCAGGATTATTATGGGGTTTGCCTTGAAAAGAAAGGAAGGAAGGACGGAAGGAAGGAAGGAAGGAAGGAAGGAAGGAAGGAAGGAAGGAAGGAAGGAAGAGAGAAAGAAGCTGGGCTCGGTGGCTAGCCTGTAATCCCGCGTTTTGGGAGGCTGAGGTGAGTGGATTGCCTGAGCCCGTGGGTTCGAGACCCGCCTGGGCAACTTGGCGAGACCTCGTCTCTACAATAATTCAAAAAATTATCCTGGCGTGGTAGCGCGTGCCTGTAGTTCCAGCTACTTGGAGAGGCGGGAGGCTCACCAGAGCCCAGCTGGTCGAGGCTACGGTGGCCGGGAGCAGCCACTGCACCCGAGTCGGGGCAAGGGAGTGAGACTCCAACTCAAAAAAAAAAAAAGAAAGAAAGAAATAGATATATGTCTTTGGAAATATTGACATCTTAATTATCTTAATGCTACGTCTTCCAGTTTGTAAAAATTGATGCCTTTCTATTTATTTAAGTCTTTAATTTATTTCACTCATATTCATATTTCATATATTTTAGTGTATAGGTCTTTCACTTACTTGGTTAAATTTGTTTCTAGATTTTTAAATATATTATTGTAAATGTGATGCTTGCTCTATATCATTTTTAGGTTATTTATTGCTAATGTATCAAAATAAAACAGATTTTTGAGTTGGACCTTGTAACTTTTCTAAATATGTTTATTACCTGAAGCGACTTTCTTGTGAGTTCTTTTAAATATTTTATATATATTATTATATCATTTTAGAATAGAGATAGATTTTTTTCTTTTTTCCAGTGTGTTTCCTTTTATTTTTATTTAAGTGTAATTTCTCTGGCTAGAACTTCCAGTGAATGTTGACTAGATGGTTCAACATAGGTAAGATAGATGGAAGAGGTAGAATAGGTGAAAAATTTTATATAAATTTTAATTATTTTATACATTTGTATTTTAAATTCTGTAGAAAATAAAAAGTAGGATTATGAATCAAATTAAAATAATATTTTCTTTTATAATTGCCCATATGCAACTATACTAAAGAGTTTTATTTCTTTTTTTCTTTCTTTCTTCTTTTTTTTTTTTTTTTTGAGTTGGAGTCTCACTGTCACCCAGACTGGACAGACTGGAGTGCAGTGGCTGCTCCCGGCCACCGCAGCCTCGACCTACTGGGCTCCGGCGATCCTTCCGCCTCAGCCTTCCGAGTAGCCGGAACTACAGGCGCGCACTACCACGCCCGGCTAATTTTTTTGATTTATTGTAGAGATGAGGTTTCGCCTACCCAGGCGGGTCTCGAACCCGCGGGCTCGGGCAATCCCCTCACCTTAGCCTCCCAAGGCGCGGGATTACAGGCTGAGCTTTCTTTCTTCTTTATTTTAAAGATGTAGGTTACAATTCAGGGTTAGGTATACAAATATTCATTATGCAGGCACCCTTGTTGGTGAGGTGTGCCCCTCCCTCCCCTTGCAGTTTCCCTCAATTGCCAATCCTACCCCAATTCCCCTGGCAGTTTCCCGCTACTGCCAATCCCTTTCTTACAGTATTATGATAATTGTTCAAGGTCCACTTATGAGTGAGAACATATGGTACTCTTTCTGTGATAGATCACTCAGTATGATAGACTCTAAATCCATCCAAATTTCTGTGAAGTTCATATGTTTGTCCTTCCTTATGGCTGCATGATAGTCCATTGTGTATATATACCACATTTTTTTTAATCCAGTCTAGCTTCGATGGGCAGCACAGTTGGTTCCATGTTTTTGCTATTGTGAATAGAGCTGCAACAAACATGCGTGTGCAGGTATCTTTTTGGTAGAATGACTTGAGTTCCTCTGGGTATGTATTCCCAATAGTGGAATTGCTGGGTCATATGGAAGGTCAATTTCTAGGTCTTTCAGAAATTGCCGCACTGTCTTTGAAAGAGGTTGCACTAGTTTGCATTACACCAACAGTATAAAAGCATTCCTTTTTCCCCATATCCTCACCAGCATCTGTTGTTGTTTGTTTTATTAATGATGGCAGTTCTTACTGGGGTTAGTTGGTATCTCAATGTGGTTTTGATTTGCATTTATCTGATGATTAGTGAGGCTGAGCACTTTTTCTTGTCTGTTGGCTGCCCATATATCTTCTTTTGAGAAGTATCTATTCATGTCTTTTGCCCACTTTGTAATGGGGTTGTTTGTTTTTTTCCTTTTGGCCTGTTTGTGTTCCTTGTAGACATTAGATGTTAGGCTTTTGTCAGATATACAGTTAGCAAATATTTTTTCCCATTCTGTGGGCTATTTCCCCGCTCTCTTGAATGCTTCTTGGTGTTAAAGAAGCTTGTCAGTTTGATGAGGTCCCACTTGTTTATCTTATCTCTTATGGTATGGGCACTTGGGGTTTTGGTCAGGATTTGCCAGTTCCAATTTCCATACGGATGTTTATTGCATTTTCTAAGATTCTTATAGTTTGAGGTTTTATGTTTAGGTCTTTGATCCATTTAGAGTTAATTTTTGTGTATGGTGATAGGTAGAGATCCTGTTTCATTCTTTTGCATGCAGTCAGCGAGTTTTCCCAGCACCATTTACTGCATAGGTTCTCCTCTCCCCAGTGGTTGTTGTTTGAGACTTTGTCAAAGATAAGTTGGTTGAGAAATTGAGGCTTTGCTTCTGGAACTTCTATCCTATTCCACTGGTCTGTGTGCCTGTTCCTTTACCAATACCAGGTTGTCTTGATTATTGTAGCCTTATAGTAAAGTTTGAAGTCTGGAAGTGTGATACATTCTACTTTCTTTTGCTAAGGATTGTTTTGGCTATTCGTGGTCATGTATGTTTCCACATGAATTTGCGTATTGTCATTTCCAGGTCTGAGAAGAATGATGTTGGTAATTCAATGGGTATTGCATTGAATCTGTAGATTGCCTTTGGTAGGATGGACATCTTAACAATGTTGATTCTTCCAATCCATGAGCATGGCATATTTTTCCATTTGTTTGTGTCTTCTTGGACTTTTGGACAGTATTTTGTAGCTCTCATTGTAAAGATCTTTCACTTCTCTGGTTAGGAAGATGCCGAGGTATTTCATTTTTTTTTTTTTTGCCTATTGTTAATGGGATTGTGTTTTTTGTTTGGTTTTATTTGGTTCTTTGCTTGTTGTTGGTGTATAAGAATGCAACTGTCTTTTGCACATTTATTTTGTACCCTGAGACCTTGCCAAGGTCACTTATCAATGCAAGCATGATTTTGATAGATTCTCTTGAATTTTCAAGTAATAGTATCATATTGTCAGCAAAGAGGGATAACTTGACTTATTCTTTTCTTATTTGGATACCCCTGATTTTATTTTCTTGTCTAGTTGCTCTAGCTAGGACTTCCAACACAATGTTGAACAAGAAGAGTGAGAGTAGCCAGCCTTGTCTTGTTCCAGTTTTCTGGGAAAATGTCTGATTTTTCTGTCCATTTAGCAATATGCTAGCTGTGGGTTTATTGTAGATGGCACTTACTATTTTGAGGGATGCTCCTTCTATACCTAGGTGTTTGAGGGTTTTTATCAAGAAGAGATGCTGGATTTTATCAAGAACTTTTTCTGCATCAAATGATATAGGCATGTGGTTCTTGTTTTTACCTCTGTTGATGTATTTAATTACATTTGTGAATGTTGAACCAGCCCTGCATCCTGGAAATGTTATTTTTAAATATATGTACTTTTTCTTATGTTTGTGCTTTTACTGAAAATTAGTCATATTTTAATTTTCTTCCTGCTCTATTACTGACCTTTATATAAACAAGAAAATTAAAATATGACTAATAATAATAGAAAGTGTTAACATAGGAACGACTTATCATGCTTAATGTGTCTACATTTGTGGCAATAGAGGATGTGCTAAATTACTTTACAAAATATTAGTTTGAGATGACTCCTTTAAATAGTTTCTTGAACTCCTGAAGAAATATGTTCTTTTGAAGCCTAACAGTCTCAGTGCAGGTTATAGTTTCACTACCCAGTCCAGATATGAGACACTAAATGCTTTTGGGTTCAAGTAGGAGAACATCCAGTTAAATAGTGCCTTACACATGGAACACATCGGGAAGTTGGCAATTGTTAAAATAGCCTCAGCTATAAGATGGGATCATCCAGGAGGCTGACTTCTTTTCATCCTTCAACTTTGTCATTCTCAGTGAGTTTTTCATATTTACATGTGTCTCATGACTTCAAGATTGCGGCCACATCTCCAAGTGTCATGTCTTCACATCAGTGTCACAAACGGGAAGGGATAAACTCCTGTATTCTTCTTTTAAGGCTAGAAGGGAAATGCCAGGCTTCCCCTGATGTCTCAATAGCCAGACTGCTTCACATGCCCCCTCTGAACCAACCATTCACAGAAAAGAATGAGATTATTATGAAAGGCTGAGACCAATCCTGCCTCAGTCACTGGGGATAGGTCAGGGTCCCATACTGCCTGATATGAGATCTCTGCCCACTGCAAAATCAGGCTTCTTTTAGCGGGGGAGGAAAGGCATAATGACAATTGGTTGGACATTTACAGAAAGACTTGGTATATCTCAGAGACCTATATGTGCAAAACCTGGAGAAGGTGTCTAATTGGTGGTGGTTAGTTCAGGATGGGTCAATTGCATAGGGCTTTGAACCAATGCATAAACACTTTCTTTTTCAGAGTTAAAAGATACCCTAAAAGATAACAGATTGGATGCTCTATCTAAGGATTATTTGAAGACCTAAAGCCGTCAGTAAAAATCACATGTAAGACCACAACTAGCAAGTGATTGCTGGAAGAAAACACTGATGAGTGGGATGATAACTCCTGTTGAAGGAACTCACTCCGTTGGAAAACCAACCTGTATGTTCTGCTGATATCACTTTTGATATTTTTCTTTTTTACTTTTCTTTCCATTATTTATTTTACCTTTATCCAATTTCTGCAAGAATTTTTTTCTCACTTTTTGTCTGCTAATCTCTGACTCACCATCTACTTGTTCTGATATTAAATACACAGCACCACACATTTGTACTTAGGAGAGTTCATTGGTATTCTTCTACACTTTCTTTAACCTCTTTCAGATATATGCTCAAATAATTGGCTCTTCTCCCACTGAAGCTGGGTTATCTCACTGATTTATATCATCTGGGCTTCTATCACCTTCCCCCTGCCCAATACACACACTTTCATTCTCATCGTTTTCTCTCTTCAGACATATTTGTGGCCAGTGTTGTGCCTTTGTAATTATGCAGAAGCAAATACAGACAAACAAAATCATATTTTCTTCCTTTACAAAACCAGGACTATGTATTGATCCTTCTCTCTGCTCACCTTGAACTCTTTCATTCTAATAAATTTCAGTCTCTACTTTTACATTCACACACTCTGACCCTGTACCTTGATTATTCTCTTCATTTTATTCTTTGCCTCTTTATCTGTGCAACTAAGGCATCCAGAGGTGCTCAGGCACTAGAGCATAAATAAACTGGCTTCTGTGCCTACAGTAGGTCATACAGGGAGAGGCAAGCCTTGGAACACCTGGTATACCTCCCCGCTTTGCTTATAAAGGCCAGAAGGCTAGCGATTTAATGTTAGGTGCGTGGAAACCAATATAAGGTCAAGTAGAAATAGCTTCTTTTCCCAGGGAAACAAATAAAATAAACTGGAACTTCTCATAGTCTAAGAAGGAATATTTCTTTATACACCCTTCCACTTCTCCACATCATGGTAAGGTAGATAGGATTCAAAGTGAAATGAAAAGTTCGCAACAATCTGGTGAGTGTGATGTATATGAACTCTCAAACAAGTCAGTTTGGTATTGAAAATGAATCTCTCGTTTCTCTAAAAGGAACTAATATTAACCAAGTAGCTAACATATGCCAGGACTGTGATTTTGTACTTAATCTCGTGTTTAATTTAATCCTCCATTGAGTTTAATCCTTCATTGCTTTTCATTGTTCCTGACGTCCACATCATAAAATCATAACAGATCTCTGCTTTATTATTATCAAAACAGCAATGCCTCATTAAATGGAAGCAAACACAGGATATTTATTAACTTACTTAATAAATTTGTATAGTTTTTTAAAGTATATATTAAAGAATCCAAGACAATCTACAAAGTTATCATGAGCATGTTTTAAAAATACGAAATTAAAGTTGAAGAATGTTTACACAAATTGGCTAAGCATCCTTATATTGTTCCAAACCAGTAGATTTTTACAAGAAACCTATTAGAATCTAAATTTTTCCAAAATTGATTAGAACCAAAAAATGAGATGCAGATTTCATTTTCTATACACATTGAGGTAACTATCATTAGACGAACTGACTTGAAGCCAATGAGTTTAAGGTGTATTTATCTGATAACATATTAAGGTTTTGAAATGGTAGCTATTCAAATTGTTTGCCTCTTAGACTGTGTTAAGTGCTTCTTGTGAGACATTGTATGCCACTCTTTTCACAGGTGACCCGATGTGAATGGCTTTAGCAAAAGGGGACGGCAATTTCAGCTGCTGGGCAGTCTGTTCCTGTCCTCTGACCCTTGGCTCCGTGTCTTATCTCCTTCCCTGCATTACAACTTTCTTTTGGCACAGAATGCTTGGCTCTCAGTGTTTACTTGTGTACACCAACACTGACTCTGAGTTTTAACCTCTGCCCAGTCCTCATGCCAACCTGGGTGCAACAACTTATGAAATAGTCTGCTGGTGATATTTGACACAGAGACCATGTGCCTCTTGGTGAAAAGATCAAATCGCTTCCCAAGTCTGATCTAGTGCTGGCTGAGAAGATTGGGCTATATCAGTAAACACAGTGGCCACAGTATCTGAGCTTTCTTAAAACTGGTGCTGGCAATTCAAAATGAGATGTGCCCTTAGAAATTGAAATAACTGGTAACAAACAGTCAGTGAAGTAGGAGGCTGCTGAAGAACTTTTGTGGCTTGTTTTTGGATAAATCATCCATAAACAATTTGCCAACCTGAAGAAACTGGGCTGTTTTGGCAATTTTAACCCAGAAGATACCTAGAGAATAATTGTATGCCTCTGGGAAGTATCAAATAAGAAAAGGTCTTGTGCACTAATGTTAGTGTTTCCTATTATATGAAAATATTAGGGTTTGAAATGCATTTTTGTGGAATATTGTAGCTGCCTTGCATTCACTGGCTGAGCACAGAGTACAAACTGGAGACAGCAATGCTTTCCATTGATTTAGTCACTTTTTGGTAGTTTCATAGCAAGAATTCTATAAGATTTTATGGTTTATTCAGAGGAAATCGTTAGTGTTTGGGGACTTTTTTTTCTCAAATCAATGTTATTGACTAATTCAAATTATGGGCCAAAGTATTATTAAGAAATACATAATAATGCCAATAAAAATAATACCAAGAACATATTTTATTTGAATACAGTTGTAGTGGGTGGGGGCGAGGGTGAAGAAAAAAAAAGAATACAATTGTGACTTTTAATGATATTAAAACATTTTAGATATGCAATGTATAATGTTATTTGTGGCTGCAAAAGTTCTGTTTAGAAAATATAACAATAATCATCATTATTATATGTCTGACACTGTGAAAGTACTTCACAGATATGATCTCTTCATGTAGGTATTTTTATAGAGGAAGACATTGATTCATACAAATATTCAATGATTGCAGAGCTAGAATTCAAATCCAGGTATATCTTATTCTATCTGCAAAATGGAAAGAATAATAACTAGCATACAAAGCAACCGTGAGGATTAAATAAAACTATGTATGAGGAAGCACTCAGTAAGCTTTTACAATGATATGTAACTTGAAGACATTATTATTATTGATGGAGTTTGGAATATGTTACCTATCTTTGCCCTTGAATAACTTTTTGAAGTATTGAAATATATTCCTTCTTCACATCCCATCCTCATACTGTGTAAATGAAATAAAAGAAGAACTATAAGCTGACAAGAAAATGCCCCTGGACCACTGAGTTATGATGCAGAAACAAAAGATTATGCTTGAATGGCATTGAGGAGGAAGAGACACGTTGAACGTAAAGATTGTCTGGAGGGTGAGAAAATCACTTGGGAGAAGGCTGCTTGCTTCAACTTCAGGTTTGCTAATTAGTTTTGCAGAAAAGCAGCTGTGTTACACTGCCCAAGGGGTCAACAGCTGCACATTTTTCACTCCACCTTTATGAGAGTCAAATTGTTTAAAAGCAAACAAATATTGGTGATTTTTTAAAAGTGTCAGATCCATTGGTATAGTCCTTTGCATTTATTCTTATATGCCACATAATTGTTTTCACATCCACATTTATAGCTATAGACACTGCAAACCACAGCCACTTATATTTATGATTATAATTCTGAAATTCCTTCTAAAAGTACAATTATGCCCTGTATGGTCTACTCAAGAAGGCAGGAAAGCACAGAGCATGTTATAGAAATGCTCGCCACTGAAAATAATGGAAATATTAGAAATTCTGCTTCCTGTTTTCACCTCAGTCTCTGGAAACATATTTAATTAATATTATATATTAATTACTACAAATTAATAATTTACTATTATTAACTATTTCTATTAGAAACTGTTAAAATAATAACTTACAGTTTATAAAGACTTTTATATATTTAGTGCACTTAACAACCCTGGGAGTTGGGCATTACTATCTTTCTGTTCAGAGGTTGTCAAAAAAGGCTTACACGTTTTAAGAAAGGAAAAACTGTATTAAAATTTACAATACTCAATATATTCCAGTAATAAAAGATGAATACAAGTCACTTTTGACTTCTGCAATTACACGAGGTACTCAAAGTGGTTACCATCAGTGTCCAAACACTTCTGATTACAGCAAACTAAAAGTAATACATAGATAACGTCTCTTAAAATGTGTATACATTTTTTGGCACCCCTGTGTATTTTAAATTTCTTTGAGAATATAGTAGCAAAAAAATGCTATACATCCTTAGAAGAACCATTTTTCATTCTCTTTAATGCAAACCACATATATGTAACTTTTTTCCCTTCATTCCCTGGCTTCTAGGAGCCTCAGATTCTAATGTGATGAATATTTTTGGCCATTAAAACAACATTTTTTTTTTTTTTTGAGTTGGCGTCTCACTCCGTCGCCCAGACTGGAGTGCAGTGACCGCTTCCAGCCACCGCAGCCTCGACCTGCTGGGCTCCGGTGATCCTTCCACCTCAGCCTTCCAAGTAGCCGGAATTACAGGCGCATGCTACCACGCCCAGCTAATTTTTTTTGATTTATTGTAGAGATGAGGTTTCGCCTGCCCAGGCGGGTCTTGAACCCGCGGGCTCAGGCAATTCACTCACCTCAGCCTCCCAAGGCGCGGGATGACAGGCTGAGCCACCGAGCCCGGCTTATAACAACTTTTATAGTTAGGATGCTTCCTCTCTTTATTCTGGTTTTCTATTTTTGTCTCATCACCCTCAGATGATTATTGCTTAATTTTTCATAATCTGCTTCAAATGTTTGAAAGAGGGTAGTATATGAAAATAAATAAATGAATGAATAATTTGGCCTTACTTTCAGAGGCAGACAAAGCTACATGAGAAAATTATAAAGCTCATAATGGCAGAGCTGGAGATTCAACCCAGGTCTCTTGAATTCAAATCCCATGTTGTTTCCAGAATGATCCATCTCTTGAGAATACGGTGAGTTAAACTTTTACTGAATTAATGCCTTGCTCAAGGAGTAAAATGATCACATTTTTAAGGTCGTGCAAATCCACAGTTGCCCAAGGTTGTGCAAATCATACTTTTGTCTCTACTATCGTCTTGAGGGTTCTTAAGCTCCTAAGAAAGAAGGAAAACTGCTCTTGGCATTCTCAGATGTTAGTTAGGAGATTGGGCATGTGAACAAAAGTGGGGAGTGAGGGGAGGGACTCTGGAGCATCAGTGTAGCTACTATACACATTCCCTCCCATCTCTTCTCAAATAGGAGAAAAAACGGCTTCCTCCCAAGCAGTCCATACATCTTTGCCTGTGGAGACACTGCAGCAGCTGCTACCTGGTTCTCCCTGCGGCTCAGCATGAATTTCTCTCTTTGTTGGAAAGATGGTATAAAAAGTCAATGCATTATTTATAGTGGTTATTTTCATCATTACATATTCACAATAATTGAAAGGTAGAAGTAGAGTATAATAAAATAGAATGGAAAGTAAGTCATCTGTAGTAACTACAGAAACATTTATAGGAAATGTTCGGCTGCTAAAAAAACCCAATGAAAAACAAACAAACAAAAAAACACCAAATCTTAAAATACCACATAAGCCACCCACATCTGCAAAGCATTACTTCTGCTGCTATTTATTTGTCCAAAGCAATAGAGTTTGTGTATAATAGAACCTGAGGGAGAATTTTCAATTCCCTCCATGTTGAAGGGCTTGTAATAAAGTTATTTACTCAGAGTGATCATAGCTTCTGATAGTTGGCCTACCATCCTAATGAGGCCAAGATAATGGGTTTTGTTCTGACATAACCTCAGTCTATTTTATAACCAAGTATGATACCATTGATTCCAGTCAACTGGTTATAAAATATGTGTTTCAGTTACAGGGGGAACTGGTTGAGAAAATGTAGGTAGATCAGTCCAAACATGTGCACATACACATACACATATTATCTACTGACATGGGTTCCCAGTACTGTCTTCATCTATAAAAGATAATGTCCATTTATAAGATATAAACACCATATTTTCTATAACAAAGCACTGAGCCTTAGGTTCCCTGTGTGTAATATGGAATGTGTAGACTGGAGAGCACACAAAAACCTTTGTCAGCAAAGAAGCTCTCAGATAGACGTAGCAGAAAACCTCACTTAAAATATCTTAAACACTAATAAAAATATATTATCTACATAGTAAGAGGTTTGAAGACTTATTAGGGTGGCTCTGATGCCATTAATTTAGTGGCTTAATGCTATTTTAATTGTACCTGAGGTTCTCTTCATCTTTTGGCTCTGTTATGTTCCTGTTGACTTCACCTCAGACCAACTCCCTTCATCATCACATAATGTTGGCACAGTTCCGGACATGATATGCACACATTCACAACAAGGGCCAGTGGAAAAAGAGAGCCCTTTCTCTCCATACATCTTTTTTTTATTAGTAATGAAACCTTTTTCTGACGTCATCCATAAATATCCCCTAACGTTTCATTGGCCCGAATCACATCACATGCCCTTCCCTATACCACAGGTAAAGGGAATGAAATGGTCATGGTTGACTAAAGTCAAGAAGAGAATGGGTCACCTGAACAAAATTTTAATTCTACCTAAGTGGATGAAGCAGGTGAATTGATGTTGAGTTAGCAATGAGAGATGCCTCCCTCAAGTCCACCCTTTTTGTCCAATCAACATATAAATATACTGCAGGTACCAAAAAAAAAGTATACATTTTTCTTTTTGAGTCGGAGTCTTACTCTGTCACCCAGGCTGGAGTGCAGTGGTACGCTCCCGGCCACCGCAGCCTGGACCTACTGGGCTCAGGCGATCCTTCTGCCTCAGCCTTCCAAGTAGCGAGAAATATAGGCACACACTACCACGCCCGGCTAATTTTTTTGATTTATTGTAGAGACGAGGTTTCACCATGTTGCCCAGACTGGTCCTGAACCCTCAGGGCTCAGGCAATCCTCCTGCCTCAACCTCCCAAAGTGCTGGGATTATAGGCTTGAACCACCGGGCCTGGCAGTATACATATTTTAAGAGATGTTATCTATGTATTACTTTTTGAAGTTGAATTAAATTATGGTAGCAACATATAGTGTGATGTTTGCTCAACTGTGCTTCTGCCATTTTCATTGACTGTCTTACTTGTTGCATGGTGACGCTGACATTTATTTGATTAATGCCATCTTTTGAGTGAGCATCATATTTATAATGTGTATATCTTTTTTGGCACCCTCTGCATACCTTTTGTGCTGTTCCTACTTGATAAAAAGTGCCTACATCTACATATAATATATCCACACCTCCCTAAAGGAAGACATCTTTCAATACCCAATTCTACAGCTGAGATTTTTGCCTTCTTCTATTATGGTGTAGGGACATATGGCTTAAAAACAAGTTTTCTTTACTAGTATATCCAATATAAAATAGAGTTAACTCTTCCCCTAATCTTCACTCCCCCCCAAATAAACTCCAATTCTGAAAAGGAGAGTAGGAAACAACTGATCATAGCCACTGGTTGATAGCACTTACATTCTGTTGGATGAGAGTAGCAAGGACTTCCTATCCTGCCAGTGGAGAGAAGAACCTGGCCAACCAATTATACAGCCCGAGCCCTACTCCCAGGAATCATCTCTCTTTCTGTTGGGTTAGCAATGGCTACCTATTCTCTACTACCTCTTTCTTTTTCCTTCTGAGTACATAGCTAGACCACCTGTCCCGGTCTGCCCTGCACGTAGCTGTAGCCATGTAGACTGAGTTCTATCTCATAGAATATTAGTGGAAAGGCCATGTATCACTTGTAGGCTGGGCTCATAAGACAACCAGTATGGAGGTTTATGTGTTGTTTTGAGTGAAGATATCCAATAAGCCTAAAAGGTATGTGTTGCATATGGTAGAGCCTCTTTCAGCCTGATTTCCTGAATTATCAGATGCCTGAAAGCTGTACCACCTACTCAGTCCTGTTATGTGAATAAAAAATAAATTTCTATTTTGCTTGAGACATTTAAATATTGAGTCTATTTGTCATGGCAGTTACTCAGACACTAAGGCAATTCCCAAGACCCTAAACTGCCTAGGCCAGTGCAATTTTCCTTTATGGCAACGTTGGAGGTAAACATTGGGGAAAATGCCCTTGCTGGGACTATACGACTTTAGTATTTTATATCTTATTGGTGGGAGTTTAGGGGCTTGGGAATTGCCTTAGTGTCTGAGAGGTCACAGGCCATTGTTTACTAACCTTGAGTTTTCTTTGGTAATACAATTCCCCTAAGAACTCAGTAGGCTTCAGGTGTTTCCAGTCAATTACATGGGCTCATACCTCAGCCAGCGATCTTTTCTAGAAATAGACTGTGAGTCTGAGAATTCCTGACTCCATGCCAGGGACTTCTACATGATGCCCCTCCTCCTAGACCTCAGATTAATGACCTCTGCCCTGAGGCAGTTTAAAACAATAACCTGGGGTGCGAAGGCAATACCCATAATCCAATCCTTGCCATCTGGGTTTTTCTCTTTGTCTGGGAGAAACAACTTTATAAAAATTGTTTAAGACAGGCCTGGAAGATTAAGCTTGTCTTTTGGCTCAAATTTATCGCTGCTGCTACATTTCCTGCTTCCCTCTTTAAATGGTCCATCCTCAGTCTTACCTTGTTTCTTTTCCATGGGACTTCACTAAAAGGTTTCTACCCTTTCTCCTAAGACCAACACCTCCCTAGGTCTGCGCTCTGTCTTCAAGAGCAACAGATGGTTAAACTGATTGCTGCACAACCTTATAAAGGGTTATGACTTCCCAGTCTGGTTTCTCACTGCCATCTGCAGAATCTCTTCCATTTACCCTTTTACTCATTTTAGTCTCTGTTGCTTTCAGCATCCCATTCTTGGCTCAGTTCTGCATTAGTAGGGGTTTTAGATGCTAGAATAAGAAATCAAATCTGCCGGGCTTGGTGGCTCAGCCTGTAATCCCGCGCCTTTGGGAGGCTGAGGTGAGTGGATTGCCTGAGCCCGCGGGTTCGAGACCCGCCTGGGCAAGCGAGACCTCATCTCTACAATAAATCAAAAATCAGCCGGGCGTGGTAGCGGGCGCCTGTAGTTCCGGCTACTCGGAAGGCTGAGGCGGAAGGATCGCCGGAGCCCAGCAGGTCGAGGCTGCGGTGGCCGGGCGGGGCCACTGCAATCCAGTGTGGGCGAAATAGTGTGCCGC
>CAUYQG010086918.1:0-52778 GCA_963574415.1 Tarsius wallacei
GCCAGGAAGTTGACATGGGAAGATCACGTGAGTTCTGGAGGTAGAGGCTGCAGTAAGCCATGATTGTGCCACTGCATTCCAGCTTGGGTGACAGAGCAAGACCCTGTCTCAAAAAAATAAAAAGAAAGAAAATAGTTATAATATTTAATACTGTAGTAAGGCTTTTCCTTGAATTAACCTGTTGAATTCTTGCAAAATGCTGCAAAATAGGTATTACTATTTTTATTTTATAGATGAAGAGTCTGAGGTCCTGAGAAGTCAAGACACTTTGTCCATGTCACACAGCTTAAAGATGACAACCTTTTTCTGTATAATAAAAAATTGTTTTAAGATAAATCTCTGTTGAAGAAATCAATAATGATTATATGAAGCACTAATATCAGATGTTATGAGGAAATTTCTATTTTCTAATAGTCAATGAGGTTTAAATTATTTTCACAATTTGTATCTCTAGAAAGCTTTGATAATTGGACTTTGATTCTAATTTTGGCATGTTCTTTTTCTATATTATTAGAATTATTTATTCAAATTAAGCATTTTTACATGCTTAACTTTATGCCAAGCCCCATGCTTAGTATTTTTCATATGTTATCTCATTTAACTTCAAAAGAAAAAAAGTCTATTCGTTTGACCAGAGGAAGCTGAGCTCTTCAGGGGTTAACTAGTCAGTGTATGTCCCAGTCACTGGGATTCTACAGCTACCTTTCTGGGGAGCTCATCTGTGTCCCAGGAGAATGGGTCTGACGCCCTTCTGCAGTGCATCAGGAAAGCCTTTTGGGAATAGATGAAATGGTAGGTTCTCCAATTCTTGCTCCTTTAGTAGGAAAAAGCCTTTCCATCCTGTGTTGGAGACACAGAAAGGAAGTGATGATGGTGCTGTGCCTGCCCGTCTGCTCTGAGTTACCTGTTAGGAGGGTCTGGAAGGAGCAGAGGCCTTTTCTCCCTCCTTTCTCCCCTCTGCATCACTTGCCAGGCCCAAGAACTGAGTCCCCACACCCGGCTGAGCCTTTTTTCGCCATCACCCTTCTTCAGGGCTACCTCCAGAGGCTCACTTTTAACTGCAAGAGGACTGTGGTGGCTTCTCATTCAGTAAACTCAGAGATCAGGACCTTCCCAAGTGTCTGCATCAAGAGACACTAGGACATCTGAAGCTGGAGCACTCTTCTCAAAGGTGCCCTGGCTCCTGTCTTAGGCAGAAGCCAGGAAGAGGCCTCTTTATTCCAGCAGCCAAACTCCAGAGTGCCGTGAATCATACGTTACAGGAAAAGGAAGCTCCTTGCTGCTGGGCAGCTGTGCCCAGTATTCCCACAGTCTTCCAGGGATGCTTAGACTGGGCCTTTGGTTGGTGTCTAGCATTTGTAAGGTATCAACCCTTAAACTGCTGTGGTAGCCCTTGGACAAGTGCATCATTCTCTGGCCATGTTCCACTCACAGTAGGCAGCTTTGGGTGGATCCTTTCTGTGACTGGACATGTGTTGTCTGAATTGATTCCTTTGTATCCCCTCCCCCCATTTTTATGGCTGCTAAGAAATGGGATGTGCCTTTCTGTAAAGACCTCTTTGGACAGGTGACATTTGAGTACATTTGAAGGACGTGTGGGATCAAATTATACAGCTATTTGGAGCGAGAGTGTTTCAGACAGGGGATAGGAAGTGCAAAGGACCTGAGGTTGAAGCATGCTTGCTATGATCAGATCATGTGTCTCTAGCAGAGGAAGCAAGGGGGAAGTGGCAGGAGATGAGAGCAGAGAGGTGGTCGGAAGATGAGCTCCTGCAGGGTCCTGTGAGCCACAGGAGGGCTAAATGATCCCCTTTAAAATTTAGACTGGCAAGTCTAATCAGTCCATTTCCACAGTATCCCTGCTCATCTGCATTTTTGCCTTTCATTATTCCCTTCCTTCAATGTGTCCTACACTTCCCTCCGGTCTCCCTTAATTATGCAATGGAAAGTGTTTCCCTTCACTAGTAGCAGAGTACAACAATCTACATTGGAAGCTTAAAGGATTGTGCCTTCTTCTTATGCCCTAACTTTTCTTATTAACTAGAAAATGATGTCAGTGTTTATCTCCCGTGCTTCTTTTTTTCATTGAGATTTCCTCCAAGTCCTCGTCTTAGGTGGGATCTGTCTCCTATGGGCCCCTGGGCCACTGTCCCTGCCTTGGGTTAGGGCAGCCTCTGATTCTTCCCCATCAGCAAGAGGTGTGTGGTCTTCTGCAGTGCTCTGTGCCCAGAGAGCCCTGCATGAGCATGACTTGGACATGGTGATTTTCCTATTTCTGCTTTACCCTTCCAAAGCGAGTTGTAAGGTCCAGTCTCAGCATCAGTGTTGTTTCTACAGTGTGACCATATTCATGTTCTTATTGACTATGAAGTCATCCACTAGCACAGACATCCCCAACCTCCATTCCACGGCCCTGTTAGGAACCAGGTTGCACAGCAGGAGGTGAGTGGCAGGCAAGCCAGCAAAGCTTCATCTGTATTTACAGCTGCTCATCATCACTTGTATTACCACCTGAACTCCATCTCCTGTCAGATTAGTGTCAGCATTAGATTCTCATAGGTGCACGAATCCTACTGTGAACTGCGCATGTGAGGGATCTAGGTTGCATGCTCCTTTTGAGAATCTTTGAGAATCTAATGCCTTATGAGCTGAGGCAGTGATGCTAGCACTAGGGACCAGCTGCAAATACAGATTAACATTAGCAGTGAGGTTTGACTGCAAAGAGGCCTTGATAAATCAATTGCTTGCAGACTCGTATCAAAATCCTATCAATGAGTGGCAAGTGAATTGATGTAGTTCAATTATACAGCTGCATCTGGTGGCAGGCTTTAAGTCAGAATCTGACACTTACTTTAGTCTGTGCATGGCCTGCCCATTATTTTTTTTATCACTTCCATCTGTGCCTCTTTTTTTATGGTGAGTTGTATAATTATTTCATTATACATTACAATATAATAATAATAGAAATAAAGTGTACAATAAATGTTATGTGCTTGATCATTCCAAAACCACACCCCCACCTCCAGTCTGTGGAAAAATTGTCTTCCATGAAACCGGTCCTTGAGGCCAGCAGAGTGCACAGTTGCGTTCTGTGTCCTTAGGACCTCACATTGACCACATCAATCTGAATAGCTGAATTTACCTCCAGATGAGAATTAGGGGGTATGATGTGCTGACTCTCTGCTGGTTCTCATTAAAAGTTGTAAATATAAGTAATATAAGTATTTAATGAGCCCTGCTAGAGAGCAGGTGTTGACAAGTGCCTTACATATTCCGTCTCTAGTTTTGCAACTTAGATATTGCTGTTCAAAACCTCCAGCTCAGGAGGTAAAAGAACTCTGCTTACAGCTGAACTTGTGGTTGACTGGGAGAAAGAGCAGAAGTTTATTCTCCTCACTCCATTCCATTTCTGGGTGTGTCTCTGCAGTGGCCAAGCCTCAGTTTCCAGTGGAATCCTTGGTGGGGTGTATGGCCTTTTGTGAGAAGGAATGGGGGAACTGATGTGTGTGGAAGCTAGGTGTCATTATCGCTGTGAAGTGCTTACTTCATTGCTGGCTCAGGGACGGGTTTAGAAATGCCTTGGGATTCAGAGTTAATCCAGAATGGGTGCACAGGTTGATAGCATTTTGCTTTATTCTTCAACACTTCCCTTTTCTCATTTAGAATATTGCCATCCCTTTTACTTTCTCCTTTCTCTGCCATTTTCCCTGGAATGCAGGATGCTTGAGCTATTTCCTGCCTGAGTTTTGCTGTCAAGTACCACAGACTGCCCAGCTCCTGCAACATTGAACCTGAGGCACTGATTTTAGGCTTTTCTTGGCCGGCCTGCCTGCCTGAGATACCACAGCCCTCAAGGCACCCTCCCCATAGAGTGACATGGTACTGTCTGTGTGCACAGGAGCCCTGTGTCAGCTGGTCCAAACAATGCTCATTCTCATTGTGATGTCTCGGTGTGGGCCTGGCAGCCCCAGCCTTTGAGAACCCTTCCGGTGCCAGGGTTGCTGGCTTGCCTTGTGGAGGTAATTTGCCACTCCATACACATAAACAGATTTTGATCCTAGGAACTTTAGAGGCCTGCTGCTCTCACCCTGTCTTCTGACCATCTTTGTGATGAAAGATGTTCAAGGTAGCCACATGGTTTAATAAAACCAGGCAGGGTGCAACTGCCTAGGTTTAAAATATCATTCTGCCAGGCCAACTGTGAACCCTTTGACAGGTTACTTAACCTCTCTGAAAATCTCCTTCTGTATCTCGAAATTGAAGTTAGTAACCTATGCCACATAGTTTGTGCCAGGATTTAATAAGATAATATTTGTGGGAAGCACCTTGTCCAGATCCTGGCACACTGTGCATGCTCAGTAGATAATTAGCTTTCTCAGATAAGAGTCCCAAGCAGGAGAAGACAAAGGCAAATAAACTCCATGACATGCTGCCTTGCTTTATGAACGGATTTGTGCTTGGCAGATTTCAGATACTTTTAAACCAAAGTAAAAGAGCTTTAATTATGCCCTTGTTTGTGGTTTGGTCTGGTTGCATTATTAACTGATTTAAGAATCCCACCTGCCCTCTCACTGCTGCAAAGTGAAGGGCTAGCTGGGAGTCAGAAACTGGAAGTCAATACTTTTGTTGCAGGCTCCTGACTCGTCCATCTTGGAGACGGGGTCAGCAGTGTCATCTGAACGGGGCATGGGGTCAGAGACTGGCCCGTTAGATCAGTGTGGGCTGCTCGCTCGCTCTTCTTGCAGCCTGGGAGTGTGTCTTTGGCCCTTATAGATGGAGGTAGTGTAGCCCTTTACTCTTCATTTATTTAAAGTTGTGCAGATGCCATGTGTATTAATTACTGTTTGATTTTTTTATAAACGGATAGCTGGAGTGTTTAACATGACTCTAAAATCAGACTGCTTGAATTCTAGTACTTGTTCTACCTTATACCAGGGGGCTTTAGATATGAAACTTCAGTTTCTTTTTCTACAAAATAGAGTCATGATAGCACTTATCTCATAGGATTGTGTGAGGGTTTGGAGGATGAATCTTTAAAAGTGCTTAGCATAGTACCTGCTATGTAACAAATGCTCAATGCAGATTACTTGTTTAAATTATTAATAGCTAGCATTTGAGTACTTGTTATTACAGAGTAAATATATTCCAGCCAAGTGGACATTGTTGGTTCTCTGCACAGTGAACCCTATCATTCCTTGACTGAGATGCTTATTCCATAGATGAACGTAAGTACTGAAGTATCATCAGGAAAGGATTGTTGAGTGGCCCTGCTGGACCTGGAGTGCATTTGGAGCACTTTGTGGCCTTCACAGCACCTGTGTTTCTGTGCTGTCTCCTCTGAGACTCTCGCCTATTTCTCAGTCCTTTCTCAGCCCCTCAGTTTCCCTGGGTCTCTGGTCCTGAGCTCACACTGCCTCTCCCTGCCTCCCAAAGTTATCTTGGCATTTTTTGCTGGGCAGCAAGATCATACATTAGTCTGAGGCTCCAGGCTTTATAAAAACACAATGGTGGCTTGTTTATGAATCTATTGGCCTAAAAACTCTGTGAGGTGGGCTCATATAAAATGTAATTGCTGTTCACTTAGTGTCATATGAGGCATAATTATTGCACCTAGCATCTCGCTCATACCTATCTGTAAGATAGGTCTGGTCTTGCTCTCACATAAGAAAAGGGGCAAGCCTTGCTTTTGACATGCTCGTTTAGGCTGTTTGCCCAAGCAAATCAACCATACCATTGAGGTGAATTTTGTTCTTTTTCCTTAGGCTGTTTGAATTATTTCATTTTACTGCATTCAGAATTATTGTCATTCTATGATATGTTTGCCCTGAGCAATTTTCTGTTACACTTAAGAATAATGAACTTTAAGAGAAAGATAGTCTATAATTTTCTGAATTATGCAGTCTAGGAAGCATTGGGACATTAATTTCTTGCTAGAAATATAATTAAAACCCTGTCTCTCCCTTTTTTATTTGCCCAATATACATATACTCTGTCTTATTCATTCATGACTATATTTTATATATATGTAGATATATCAATATGTATACTTTGTAAATGTGCACACATTTAACATGGAATGTAGAAAGATTGAGTTTATGTATTACTCTTTCTACACTATTAATAGTAATTTCCCCCAATATTCCATTATGAAAAATTTTGAACATACAGAAAAGTTGACTTATACAGTTAATACTCATATACTCACTGTCATGATTCGCCAATGAACATTTTGCTGTATTTGCTTTTATTATCGAATGAATCGTCTCTCCATCACCATACTCATTCATTTTCATTTTTTTACTCTTGTTGTATTTTAAGAAAGTAGCATTTCTGAGTCGTATTTAACTTGTCCCTAATCATTTTGCAGGAAGCATATATTGCATCCTGAGTCTTTCCTGAGCATTCTGTTAACCTCTTTGTTGCAGAGACTTGACATTTATTCGTGACTTTCAGAGCCCTCCCAGTTGCTTCACCCAGAGCTCTATCTCTTATGCCTGGCCTTAACCATTCTGTTTCTCACTGTGCATTTTGAAGCAGACTGTTCAAGATTCTGTGTGTATCACTATTACTTCCCCAGACTAATAGATTTAATAAGGATCCTTCAGCACATGCCAAATAAATGCTTTGTGTCTTTTAAGGCTCTGACAAACACCAACTCCAAAGGCCGATTGGTCTAGCCTCCGGTTTCCCCTTTGATTATTGTTCCAGAATTCTCTGGTCTAGGTAGCCTCCCTCACCCTCCAACTAGCCATCCAGGCTGATCTTTGAGGAAAATAAGCTCTCTGCTTGCCTGACTTGCTGGTACCTCAGTACTATCCTGGCTGGACTGCAAGGCTCAGAGGAAAGGAAGGCCTCGCTGAATGGGGACTGCCCATTCATTTTAAATAAAGGCTTTCTCTCTTATGATAATATCATGGTAATTGCCATGTAATATGTGCATTCTGTCAAGAAATAATTGTGAAAAAATTAAACATGTGCCCTTCATATGCTTACAGAGTGAACCTGAATCTAACAGTATTTTATTTAACTCATTAATGAGGGAACCAGGAAGTTAGTAAAGCCAGCTCAAAGACGCATTTGAGGAACTGAGTATTTATAGGAATTTTGGAAGAAAAGAAAAATGATAGAAGAGAACCATTAGGTGGGTGTGGGTAAGATGGTGATAGACCATTCAGATCAGCTGCAGTTATGGTAGCTTCTGAGAGTATTGCCAGCAGAAAGCTCTCAGCGGTCAGCTCCCTTCAGGATGGCCTTGGCTGAAGAGAGCCATCTTGTCTGAAGTCAGGCTCCCCACCAGGGCAGTCTGTCTGCAACCAAAATGTAATCCATGAGCAGATGTAAAGACTGATCCTCTTACCCCTGTGTGGATCTCTTAAGGTCACCTATACTATCTTCAGACCTCCCTCCCAGGGTAATTTAAGCCTTCCCTTGCAACTGCACCCCAGCCCAAATTCTCATGCTACCCAGTCCTGCTCTTTCCCTCCCTCTTCTGCCAGGGTTGTTCCAGATGGATGCCCTAGAGCACTCCATCATAAACTTGCAGCCCAGGGTTGTTCCAGATGGATCCCCTAGAGCACTCCATCATAAACTTGCAGCCCACGGTCAGCTTCCTGGGAAACCCAGTCCTAACAGTTAATACACAATTAGTGAATGCCCTAGAGCAGTGGTCCCCAAACTTTTTGGCAGCAGGGACCAGTTTCATGGAAGACAGTTTTTCCTTGGACCAGGGCAGGGGATGGTTTGGGTATGATTCAAGCACATAACATTTATTGTGTACTTTATTTCTATTATTATTACATTATAATAATATAATGAGATAATTATACAATTCAACATTTAAAAAAAAGACACAGAAATGGTAAATAAAAAATGGACAGGCCACACATGGACAAAAATAAGTGTTGGATTCTGACTTAAAGCCTGCCACCAAATGCAGCTGCACAATTGAAGTACATCAACTCACCTACCACTCACTGATAGGGTTTTGGTATGAGTTTGTAAGCAATTGATTTATCATGGTCTTTTTATAGTTAAACCTAACTGCTAATGTTAATCTGCATTTGCAGCTGCTCCCCAGCACTAACTTCACCTCCTCAGCTCCACCTCAGGTCATCGGGCATTAGATTCTCAAAAGGAGCGCGCAACCTAATCGCTAGCATGCACAGTGCACAATAGGGTTTGTGCTCCTATGAGAATCTAATGCCACTGCTGATCTGACAGAGGGCGGAGCTCTGGTAGTAATGTCAGTGATGGGGAGCAGTTATAAATACAAATGAGGCTTCACTTGCTTGCCTGCTGCTCACCTCTTGCTGTGTGGCCCAGTCCTAACAGGCCATGGACTGGTGACCCCTGCCCTACAGGGAAGTATTTCTGTAACTTTGGAGGTTATCTTTTCTACTGTACAGAAATCTACAGGGTCACAGGTAGCTTCATAGTGTCTGAGCTCTTAATATATGATGAACAGTAAAGTCAGACCCAGGTATATTCCTATACGTCAGGGTTTGGCAAACTCCCTCTGTAAAGAGCCAGATGGTAAATATTTTTTGTTGTAGGCACACTGTCTGTGTTGCTCTCTCACAACTCCTCAACTCTGCTGTGGCCATGGTGACTACACAAATGGCCATGGCTGTGTTCCAATGACACTCTACTTAACAAAAACAGGTGATAGATGGGATTTGGCCTAGGGCTGTAATATGCATAGTATGCAATGTCTTAGTGTGACATTGAAAGGACAAAACTGCTCTCCCACCTTTGCCCTTTTATACTTGTAGAATATGAGATCTAATCTCACAGCAGCCTAAAAAGTGCTGATATTCTCATTTTGCAAATGAGAAAACAGCTCAGCGAGGGTCTCCGTAGTCTTACTATTTAAGTAGATGATGGTTCTTGAATTAAACCTGGCATATCTAACACTGAGGCCAGCCACGGGATGCATTGGGGCAGTTGTTGTGGTCACTATTTGGAGAACACTCAAAGAACAGAGCTGACTACAAATTCATGAACTGTAGAGGTATCTGAAGAGTCTTTGCCTAGCACCACTCCCTACCACGTCCTCTGGAATTGTCCCAGTACAGGCAGATCTACCTGTGAGCAAGGTAGTTGGAATGGAGGAAGGACTTATTCTCTAAGACTTTAGAGGCATTTCCCAGCCTGGAAGGTATTTCCCTGTCATGCATTCCTCACATGAGTAGGAGGCAAGAACATCTTATTCCCAGAGGCCTCCTGGCATGGAGTGGAGCCCTTACCTCAGCCTTGTGTCACCGAGCAAGCCCTTTGGTCAGCTTCTGTTATCACAGCTAAGAAATGTGGAGGATCTTGTTCTTATCCAGCTCTCCTGTTGTAAATGTCTATTTAACACAGGGCCTGAATTCCAGTTCTGACTTGTCAGTTTACCAGCGGTATGACCGCTCATCAACAAGTTTCTTGAATCTCTCTGAGCCTAGATTTCTTTATATGTAAAATGGGGATGATAATAATAGCACTTTAACATAGCTAATACAAAAAGGAAATGAGTTAATGTATAGTAAGCTCTTAGAACAGTAACCTGGTGCATAGTAAGTGCTGTGAAAGTACTTTCTGCTATTGTTTTTGTTATTGCTGTTATTTTTAGCACTTAGTATGGTGTTTGGCTAATAATAGGTCCTCAGTAAGTATTCTTCAATGCATAAATAAGCCACATATTAATTAGACTTAGTAAGTTCTAGAACTTCAATCTGCAGTGATGGAAATGTGCCATCTCTGTGCTGTTCACTAGCCACATGTGGTCAACGAGCACTGGCATGTGGGTAGTGTGACTGAGGAGCTGCATTTTAAATTTTATTTGATATTAATTAATTTAAACTTTTATAGCTACATGTAGCCAGTGCAGTTCTAGAGTATTCAGAGGTTGTGATTCACTTGGTTTGTATCTTAGTTGATTTGGACTGCTAGAACAAGATTCCATAAACTGGGGAGCTTATAAACAAACATTTATTTCTCATAGTTCTGAAGGCTGGGGAGTCCAAGATCAAGGCACTTGCGTTTTCTTTGTCTGGTAAGGGTCAGCTTCCTGGTTCATAGATGGGACCTCCTTGCTGTGTCCTCATGTGGTGGAAAAGGCAAAGGTCTCTCTGTGGCTTCTGTTATAAGGACACTAATCCTATTTATGAGGGCTTCATGCTCATGGCCATATCACTTCCAAAGGCCCCACCTCCGAATACCGTCACCTTGGGGATTGGGTTTCAACATATGAACATTTTATGGGGACACTAATATTCAGACCATATAACAGTCTAGTATCAGATTTTTCAAACATCCATGGGTGATTAACATGTGGGCAGAATTGAGACTCACAGTACTAGAACTTTTAGGCCAGTACTTTTCCATCCATCTATCCATCCATGCAACAAATATTTAAGTTCCTGCTATACACCAGCTAGTTTTGTAGGTACTAGCAGTCAGCAAAGAAAGTCTTAACTTTCAAATAACTTACCTGCAAGTGAGGAATGGATGATGTGATGTAAAAGCACATGATAGACAGGACGTTTGAATGCTAGAGGACAAAAGCTGATGTTGCCTTAGTGACTGGCTTAGAAGGGAGGTGGTACTGGTTAAAGGAAGCCTCTTTTAGGGGAAGACATTGAGCTAAAGCCTACTTGGAGATACGTCAGCTTTGTCATGATTTGGGATAAGTGTTCAAGGAAGACACAACAGTAAATTGTCTAAACTTGGGGATGGGTTTGATCTATTTGTAGAATAGGAAGGCGACCTAAGTGGCTTGAATGGTGAACACAGGATAAAGGTAAGAGATGAGGTTGGAGAGGAGGGCAGGGGTGGAGGACTTTAGAGTGCCTTTCAGGCCAGGGTCCAGAGTTAGGATTTTACTCCAGGTGCCATGGGGAGCCATTGGAAAACATTGAGCAACTTGCTATGATATGACTTTTGCACTCAGAGTATCTTTTTAATTGCTGTGCAGTACATGGACGATGGAGAAAGGCATGGCAATTGTGGTGGTAGCTCAGGTGAGGAGATAATGGTGGTTGGGCCACAAGTGTTGGCAGTGGAGACAGGAGCGGATAGAGTAAGAACTACTTAGGGAGATGCAGCAGAACATACTGATGGGTGAATTGGATGTGTAAGGGGATTAGAGAGGAATTGGAGGAGAGTCTCTACCATTGTGTTGCCAAGCTGGCAGTATTTCTGACTTTAATGTACATAATACATACCACCTGAGGATCTTGTGAAAATGTAGAATCTGACTCTGTGGGTCTGGGGTGGTCTGAAATTTTTGCATTTCTAAAAGGCTCTTAATTGATGTCAGCTGTTCCTGCTGGAGTCCCACTTGACCTTGGAAGGGCTCTCTCACCCTGTAACTGATTCTGCTACAAAGACACTGCTACAGAACAGTGTCCCTCCAGAGGGCCAGGAAGTGCATGGGAGTCGGTTGTAGCCAGCCTGGAAGAACTCTCAGAATTCAAAGTTGAATCCTTGTTGGAGACCCAAACAGGCATCTTGGTCTTATGGCTGTGAGTCTCCAGAGACTCAAGGCATTTGCTTTGTGAGGACACAAAAGTCTCTGCTCCTTTGTTCATCCTTTGGGAGCAGAGTTCCTGGGCAATTATTTCACAGCCTGTAGCAGTGTAGGCATAGCTCTTCAAGTCCAATCTTTAGAACTACATTTGAGGGATGTATTTACATGAAAAAGAAGCCTTGAAAGCAACATGACCTGTAGGCATGAAGTCAGCGCGACTCCCGTGTATAACCAACCCTGTGTTACTTACACAATTGCTTTCTTGGTGTCTGGGTGAGAGAAATGAGAATGTTTCACTATAGATATTAATAGTAGGATGATCAGTTTCAGCGGAAAGGAAGTTGGACTCTAATGTGGTCCTCTAGCTGTGGATCCATTTCTTAATGAAACAATGAAACAGGAAAGGAAGTGTCAGGGAGTTTAATAGGATGCATTTTGCTGCAGAAAATTGCTGTAAGTGAAACCTATTACCAGGCTATAGGATTTAAGGCTGTTTTGAAATGAGTGTATTCCCTCGTATAGAAAGGGCTAGCTCAACAATATTGATCATCCAGGGCTAGCACAGAATGTTTTATTGAGACAGGATTCCATATGGAAGCTTTTTGTAAATGAAACTAACATTTGATTACTGGGAGAAAATTACTGTGACTTGCCATCTGGTTTCCCAGCCAATACCTTTGATTCATGGTGCTTCTAGTAGTTCTTAATAATCTGCCCCATTCCATATGATATGAGATATTGAAGCTATTTTCTTGAGTTCCTCCAGCCTAAACACTTAGGGTTATTGCACCAAGCATGCACTCCAGCTTTCTTCTATCAAATCTTTGGAGTTCCCAAGTGCTGTGGCATTTATCATTACAGGTTATTAAATTATCATGTGGTGTTTTCCATTTTTATTATGTTCTTCACTTCTAATGAATGCAAATCTTCTCTTCAGAGCCCACACAGATTTTATAACTAGGCAGTGTCTGTCCGGGACAATGAGCTGTTTAGACCTAGCCTTCATCAAAAGGACCAATATCCTCTCTTGTTTTTCAGCAGGAAGCTATTCAGTAAAACCACTCAATCTGTTTGTGGTTTTGCTCCTCTAAAGAAGTCTGAATCCTCTAATTCCCAGTGTTTGTTTTTTTCTATTTGTTTCTCTTTCAGTTTGGGGATTACAGTTAACTCCAGAGATAGTTGGTTAAAAAGAAAAAAAAGAAAAGAAAAAAAAAAAAACAATCATGGTTTAAGAGAGCCTTTAATGACGTATCTTCCGTTCATAACATGGTTGTAGAATTGAGACAGGGACTTTTCCTGTGCTTATGAAATGCTCCCAGCATAAGCGTGTGTATCCCTCTACCCTGTACTCTAGAAACCAGCACGTTACTTCCTGAATGGGGACTCAAAGTGATGGCCCCTATCACACAGCTGAAAAAATTGTATCTACCAGCAAAATAAAAGTCAGATCTTTGGTGCAGTCATGATTGCTTTCCAGAGTTGGAACTCCAGGGAGAAGTGGCACTTGGAGGTGCTTTTTCTGGAGGGACACTCAGCCCAGTGTGAATAAGGGTAAACTTTACATAAGGTGTTTATCATCAGGACATGCCGTGTCTTGTTAGAAAATGGTTGACGTTATACTTAGAAAATGTCTCTATACCAGCCATGACTCCTCAGAAAGGTATCACAGGATTTTAGGAGCCAGACAGTCCTGGGGTGAAATCCTGTCTCTACCACTTTCTAGCTCCTGTGATCTTAGGAACGTTATATAACTTTTCTGGTCTTTCGTCTCCTCTGGAAAATGAAAATAATAATGCCTTCTTGGCAGCTGGAAAGTTGTGAGTTCACAGTAATATAAGGTAAGTTTCTACCACACTGTTTGCCATTGTTTATACAAGTTGTTGGTTTTCAAACAGAGCAAAAACATTAAAAAGTTGGATGTCCCAATTAATGTCTTATCCTAGTTTTTGCCATTCTTTGGATCAGTATTAAAAAACAACAGCCGCCTCTTAATTTCTGACTGTTTCAGTCATCCTGAATCTTTTGACTACCTCAGGACACAACTGTAGGTGTTTTTCCCAGTTGATGCAAATGATGGGACTGTCATCTTGATAATGCCAGCTGGGTGGGTTGGTTTGTTCCCATGTGCTAGGGTGAGTCTACCCTGCAGCCTTGACTCTAGCAGATGTGTGTTAAGGGCAGTATTAGAACGGGCTGGTCTCTGTGTTTTCTGACCTGTGAGGCATCTCACAGTTGATGACCTGTCAGCAAGACGGCAGGTGTAGGAGGAAATAGGGAGCTGTAACTGCAGGGCAGAGCCAGGTAAAGTTGGGCATGAGAGGGAATCTTTGCTCTAGATATGCAGAGTTTTTAAGTTAGAAACTTCATGAGATGCAGAAAGCACATGCTATGGTTTGTTTCTGGTGTTCTTGGCCTGTGTGAAGGTGTCTCTTTCAACACATCTTATTTTCAAAGCGTGAAGTCAGAAGGAGCTAGTGTGACCCAGTTAACATTATAGGGCTCCAGCATTCCCCAGGTATCCATCTGGTGACCATCCCTCACGTCCCAAGCTCCTGCTGCCTAAGAACAGAACCATGACCCCATGTCACCAGTGCACACGGCACGCTTTCAGCTTGTTGGTCCCAAGTTAGGCAATAATTATTTTCTTACTGAGATTAAGAGTGCCTTGTCCTTTATATGCAACTGAAGAGCCAATGCCTTCATTCTAGAAGCTGAAGATCAGTCTTTCCAGAGAAACTGTACATTTTATTTTACATTTGCTAATATTTCTAATGCCATCGTAGATCTGCTTGTCTGTGCGGTTTCCCCAAACATTGTGTCTCTCTTGGATTCCGGCTTTTATTAGACACAAACATCTTATTTCTGTAATTGTTTTCCTTGTTGAAACTGGCTCCATTATTCTCTGGCCTCTGAGCCATTTGAGTCTCTTCTGGAAGGCTGAGACGGATGCAGTTACTTCCTCATTTCCAATGGATCAGGAAAAATTCATCTAAAAGAATTTAACTCTTAGATCCACAAGATACTAGCTTTATATTCAGTGGGTTGGGTTCTCTTCTCCTTCCCTTAACTATGAGACCCCAGAGCATCCATTTTCAATGGAGGTGGTATCACCCATACTGGAGGAAAAATTGCTTCTTGTGGGTGGGGGAAGAAGGCAAAAAACTTACATTTTTTTACATAAAGCATAGATATACATATAATAGATACACAGATATACATTTTATCTGTGGTGTTAAAATTTCATGGACAGTGACTAGGAAGAAATGTCTAAAAAGACTCTTAGGGAATGATAATGAAAAAGGGTAAAAAACCAAACCAAAACAAAACAAAAACACTGCTCTGGAATTGTACCCGTGATCCTTCATGTAACCCATCCACAAAAAATAATACCTCAAAGGGAACTCTTTGTTCTTTGCTTGGTATGAAGAGGTGGCCAGGTGCTGTTCTGAAAGGAGGGAGGGGCTGGTGTGTTCCTAGCTGAAGAGTGATTAAAAACACTTTGGGGAAAGTCATCCATGAGTTTTAAACAGCATTGGAATCTCCCACAAAGGCTTCAGAATACCAACTCCTGGGCTGCTCCCCAAATGTACTCCATAATCTTCTGGAATTCTGGACACTGCTTGGGTGATTCCTGAATAGACCAAGTTGTAACCTCTAATCTAGAACAAGGAGAGAACGTGTGGCTTAGAAGGAAAGCTGGCTCAGTGCCAGAGAATGGGACTGTTTTCCCAACTTTTCCCTAACCACCTCACCCCTGTGCTTTGGCAAACTGCGTGGTACATAGTTATTTCAACAGCCACACTCCCGCCTTTCCCACCTTGATGTGTTTGATTTTTGGGTGCTCTCTCCTTGGAGTCCCCTTTCTTTAGCTGTAACTTGTCAACATTCTACTTATTCTACAAGATCTGGTTCCAGGGTCTCCTCTTGCAGGAAACTTTTCATGAACCTTTCCCAGGGCTCCCCCTTTTTTTCCTTGCATTATTACATTCCACCCTACATTTTAGTCATTTCCACACATTATCTTTTTCCCCATTTTATTGAGATATAACTTATATACCATAAGATCCATTGTTTCTAAATACAAGTGAATGCTTTTTGACAAATTTATGAAGTTAGCAAGCCATCATCACATTCAGTTTTTAAAATTTTCGTCAAAAAGATTGCTTATACCCATTTGTGGTCAGTTCCTGCCCCACCCCAAGACCCAGGTAGCCTGATTTTTTCTCTGTATATTTGCCTTTTCTGGACATTTCATATAAATGGGATCTTACAATAGTCTTTCACATCTGGCTTTCAATTTGCATAATCTTTTTGAGATTAATTCACATTGTAGCATGTATTAATAGTTCCATTTCATTGGTGAATACTATTCATAGGCATTGGCATTTGGTGGATCCTGGATTTATTGGACTATGTTGTTATTAGATTTATGGATATATTACACTTTGCTTTTCCATTGACTATTGATGGATATATGAGTTGTTTCCTGTTTGAGATTTTTATGAATAATGCTGCTATTTGCAGTCTTCATGTAGATGTAATTAAAATCCTCTAAGATAAATACCTGGGGTGGAATTGCTCGGTCACATGGTAAATTTATGCTTAACTTTTTAAGAACTGCTCATCTATTTTCTGAAGTGGCTTAACCATCTTGTCATTTATATTCCCACCAGCAATATCTGAGTGTTCCAGTTTTTCCATGTCCATGTGAATACTTGATATGGTCTGTGTTTTTTATTATACACATTATACTAGGTGGGTAGTGGTATCTAACTATGATTTTTTGTTTGCATTTTCCTAAAGACTAATAATAATTTAAGCATCTTTTCAAATGCTTATTAGACATTTGTATGTCTTCATTGGTGAAATATCTATTCAAATTATTTGCCTATTTTAAATTGAGTTGTTTGTCATTTTCTTGTTGAGTTGTAAGATTGGTAGATAGTATTGCTCAAATCATCTTTAGCCTTACTTTCTGTCTAGTTTGTTTTATCCATTATTGAGAAGAATATTAACTTCTCCAACCACTATGGCCAAATTGTTTTTCTTTTTTCATTTTTCAGTTTTTACTTCTTATATTTTGCTGCTCTTTTATTAGATTGATATACTTGGCCATTTTGTTATTTGTTTTGTGTCTCAAGGCTTTTTTGTTCCTGTATTCTTTATTGCCCTCTTTTGTGTTAAATATTTTTCGTGTTTCATTTTAATTTGTTTTCCCCCATACTTTGAATTATTTTCTTAGTGATTGCATCTATATTATGTATCTTATCTTAAGTTTTTATGGTCTGCTTCAGATTAGTACTAACTTTATTCTTATAGAATTGGAAACTTTGCTCCAATATAATTCCATTTTATCTCCTTCCTTTGTGCTATTATTGTCAAATATATTACATCAATATGTCATAAATTGTTATTTTATATAATCTATACCTTTTAAAGAAGTTCAGAGATGAGAAAAATACATTTATGCAACCTTTTGTATTTAACTACATGTTTAACTTTTCTGGAGCTCTTTATTTCTTAGTGTATATTTGAGTAACTGTATGGTGTCATTTCTTTTGCAACGGAAGAAATTTCTGTAGTCTTTGCAAGGAAAATTTGCTAGCAATGAGTTTTATCAAGGAATATCTTTATTTTCTCTTCATTTTCAAATGAGAATTTTGCTGGAATTATAATTCTTGATTGGCAGTTCCTCCCCTTGCCCCCTTTCATTACTTTTAAGGTATTCCACTGTTTTCTGGCCTGGCCTACATTGTTTCTGATGAAAAGTCAGCTGTTAATCTTATTGAGGATTTCTGGTATGTGATGATTCATCTTTGTCTTTTTTTTTTCTTGCTGATTTCAAGATTTTTGTGAGTCTTTGCCTTTTAACACACTACAGTGTGTCTATGTGTGGATCTTTTTGTACTTGTCCTACTTTGAGGTTCATTGAACTTCTTGGACCTGTAGACGCATATTTTTCACTACATTTTGGATGTTTTGGTCACTATTTCTTCAAATTTTTTTTATTCTTCCTTTTCTTTCTTCCTTTCTTATGGAACTCCTTACAGGACTCCTATTGCATGTGTATTGGTATGCACCTGATGTATTGTTAAGGTTGTATAAATGTATTTTTCTCATCTCTGAACTTCTTTAAAATGGTGTCCCAAAGGTCTCTGAGGCTCTGTTCATTTATATACCATAAGATCCATGGTTTCTAAATACAAGTGAATGCTTTTTGACAAATTTATGAAGTTAGCAAACCTCATTACACTCAGTTTTTAAAATTCCATCAAAAAGATTGCTCCTTACAGGTCTCTTCTGTTCTTTAGTTCATATAGTACTTAATGATTTATCTTAATGATTTATCTTCAAGTTTACTGACTCTTCTGACATATCTGATACTGAGCTTTTGTAGTGAATTTGTCCTTTTATTTATTATATGTCTCAACTCCAAAATTTCCATTTTTTGGTAATGTCTGTGTCTTTATAGAGACTCTTTATTTGTCGAGTTATTTTATTATACTGTTCTTTAATTATTTAAATATAGATTTCTTTAGTTCTTTGAACATACCTATTATTGCTGCTTCTTGTCTTTGCTTTGTCCAACATCAAGGCCCACTCTGAGACAACATCTGTTGACTGCTTTTTCCTCCTTGAGAAACAGAGGCATGCTTTCCTTTCTTTTTGTTTTTTGCATGTCTCTTAATTTTCTTTTGAAAACTGGACATTAAAAAATATATACTGTAGCAACTACGGAATCAGTTTTCTGTCCCCCTTCCCTGCCTTGGAAGGTTTGTTGTTCCTGTTTGTTTAATTACTTGCCTGAGCTATGGGATCTGTCTCCTTTGTGGTATGTGGCTACTCTTGTCTTGGCTTAGTTTTTTGTTTTTATTTGTGTTAAATTCTTGTTTTTATTTCTAAGTCTGACTTTATAGAGATTGCCTCTGTGTGTTCAAAGACCTTGAGTACTAAGATTGCATTAAAAGTTAAGGCAAGTTTTAAGTTTTGCTAGCTTTCACTTTCCTCTGGGCCTATTTGCATCTTCTCTGCCTATACACACAGGCTTGTGGTCAGCCAGGAATGAATAGAAAAGATGGTCTCTCTCTCTCTCTTCTCCCCTGTGTGTGCACACGGCCTTCTAGTCAACCATAGCTTATGTGGAGAGCTTATTAAAGACCTTTGTTGCTGATCTTCCTGTTAAATTTTTGTCTAGCCTGCCAGTCTGTTGCTGGTCCCAGCCAGGGCTATACCTCAGGGTAGCTGAGTTTCATTTCCTTATTAATTTGCAATAGCGATTGTTATCCTTACTGACAGTGTCACTAGAGTGGAGGTTTTCATGCTCCACTTCAAACAACATGAACTCCCTCCAACAGTGGGGCTGCTGGTTTGTATGTCTAACCCTTCCTGGTAGCACTACTTGTGTGGTGGTGGGAGGGAGGGCAAGAACCGGATTCCCACTATATTTACCCATAGTTCAGAAGTTTTTTGTTTTTGTTTGTTTGTTTGTATTTGAGTTGGAGTCCTACTCGGTCACCCAGGCTGGAGTGCAGTGGCAGGCTCACGGCCACTCCAGTGTTGACCTGCTGGGCTTAGGTGATCCTTCTGCCTCAGCTTTCCAAGTAGCTGGAACTACAGGCGTGCACTACCACGCCTGGCTAATTTTTTTAAATTTTTTATTGTAGAGACGAGGTCTTGCCAAGTTGCCTGGACTGGTCTTGAACCCATGGGCTCAGGCAGTTCACTTGCCTCAGCTTCCCAAAGTGCTAGGATTACAGGCTGAGCCACCAAGCCGGCCAATTCAGAAGTTTTTAGTGAGCAAATGCCTCTTTTAGTTTATGTCTAGAGTCCTGAAATGGTTGTTTTTGACAGTTTTCTCCAGTATCATCATTGTTCTTTGAGAAGAAGATTTGACAAGCTTCTTTTTCCATCTTCTAGACAGGAAAATTCATGGGGCAGTTAAAAGTGTGGAGTCTAGCACCAGATTGCCTGGGCTTGAATCCTGGCCCTGTCATTTGCCTAGTGGGAAGACCTTGGGCAAATGACTTAAACTTTGTGTCTTTGTTTCTTTATCTGTAAATTGGAAATAATAATATTACTTAATGAGGTTGTTATAAGAATGAAATGGATTAATCTACATGAAGTGATAGGAAAAGTACTTGGCCCTGTAAATGTGACATAATGTTAGCTCTTTTTATTTGTTGAGTGAGGGCAGGGACTGTATCTTACTTAGCACTGTAAGCCTTGTGTCCCCATTTTTGGCCTAGTGCCTTGCACATAGTCAGCTCACCAGACCTCCAGGTCATCTTTACTGAGTGATGCTTGACATTCTGAGGAAATGAGGGCAACTCTCAAAATAACTACAGGTGCAAGGAGGAAAGACTGCAGGGGACCCAAGGAACAGATGGCTTGGTGCCTTGTTGAGGTCAAAGGTTGGTCAGTGTGTTTTTCCTCCTAGCTCTAGGAACTGCCCAAAATGCCCAGTACTGCTTGATGGCATATTGAGTCTGAGACCAGGTCTGCTCACTTGTGTTTCTAATCCGAGCTTTTAATTAGCACAGTTGCCACCATTTCAGAAGTTTTCTTTCATCAAGCACCTCCAGGAAAAGTGGATCGAGCAGCTTGGCTAGGATGCTGATTTGCAGGTATTTTTGCAAAGGAGAGGGGCCACCTGGGAGCTGTGGGTGGGCAGGGGGACCTACAGTGTGTAGTCACCAACCCTGGGCTGCTGTTCACCCATATAGAGCCATCGTGCAAACGAGAAATTCATGCCTCTTCCTCCAGTGGACACAGCTGGGATGAACAAAGTATGGATGAGTTCAGTCCCACTCACTATCTCAGTGGGATGCCTTTGTGCAGGAAGGTGTATGTCCTGCACAGCTGTATGCCATGACCCTGGCTTAGCCATCATGTGCCCAGCTTTGTGCTCAAGAGCAGGGCTGCAGACATGATAAGACAACCCTCATCCTCAGGAGCTCTCTGCCTTCATGATGGGCAGGAGATGTGTCAAAATAATGACTGCAGCATAGGAGTATCAGCTATTCTGGTTGCATGGGATAAGAGGAAGGGAGGGAAGGATTCCTTGAGGAGGAGGAAGCATTTAAACTGCCTGCTGTTGGATAGGTAAGTTGGCATTTTTGAGCTAAGTCGGAGTGGCATGGGCAATATTTTGGCTCATTTGAAGGCTGGGGGAGTGGGGATCGGCAAGAATCCGGGCCCGTGTAGGAAAGCGCAAATGGGAGTTGGTGCAGGAGGGAGACCAGATGGGCAGAATGGAGCCACATCACAGCAGATTCCCTCCCCTCACAGAGAAGAGCTTGGGAAGGAAGGAGTGATGAGCCCCCTCGGCCTGACTATTTGGGGTCTGGAGGAGGAGTGAGGAAGAGAGCAGAGCACAAGAGGAGGAGGAGCAGCAGCAGAACTCTGAGACCAGCTGGATTTGGAATCCTGGGGTGACTGTCAGGCTTCTGGGGTCTGGGACTGTGCAGATGTTTGAGAAGTGCTGACATTCATGGTGAGGGGGCGGGTGGTCAGAAAAGCAGGGCATGCTTGCCAGGTGTGGAGAACAGATCTTTGTGCTGGGCCCTGGGGGAATCTGGGTGCTGTAGCTCTCTGGGCCGGTCATCGTCGGCTGCAGGGGTCTGGTGCACAGAGGTGCAGTGTGGCTGGAGGGAGAGATTGGGTGCTGACAGCATGTAGGAGACAGGAGAATGTGAGGCCTCCCCAGGGAAGTATAGTCAGACATGACATTGGAGAATTCTGGCCACAGAGAACAAGAGAAGAGGGAAGTGGAAAGGACACAAGTCGGGAGGTAGGAGGAGAATCGAGGACAGCTGCCTTGTGCCCGTCACAAGAGAGAGTGGTCAGTTGTGTCATGTATTACAGAGAAACCTGGTATCATAAGGGCAGGAAAACAACAATCGCATCAAAGAAATCAGACATCATTGGGACCCTTTATTAAGAACAGCTTCCCATTGTGATAGGAGTGAAGTCCACTTGTGCAGGGTTGACTGAGCATAGAGTACAGGGAGGTGTACCCAGTACATGTGGACTTTCTTTATGATGCTTAGCAGAAGGGCAGTGACAAGAAGATGATTGTTATTTTAAGTTGTTTTTACAGAGATGCATGCATGTGGATAGGGTAGGGATGGAACCAGTGGAGAGGGTGAGAGTGAAGAGGAAGAAGCAGGGTACAGTGATGGAAGGAGATCTTCAGGAGGCAGGGAGGGTTGGGTTGGGCAGAGGGATCTGTGTTGAGCAGGAGGGAAGGTAGCTCATTCCCTGGATGGAGGGGAGGTGCCCACGGTGCCCTTCCTAGCCCCTTCCTCTGAAGAGGGTTCACCTCTGGCTCCGGAAGGAAGAAGTACTGTTGTCATGTCACACACTTATGTTAACCTCACTACTTCTGTGTTCAGCTACAGGTACACATTTTCATACTCTAGTATCTATTGGTATAGCATTTTTAGCACCTTGAACAGGTAACATGCATCCAACAAGTAGGAAGCTGTTTTGTTCATGAGTGAGTGAGACCAAGTAGTGATAGTCCACTTTTCTTTTAACATGGGGGAAATAGAACTGGACTGGGCATCAGGAGTGTCCTTTACAGGTGTGTGATCCGGTGCAAGCTACTTCACTCCTCTGGGCCTCAGGTTCCTCTCAATAGACTGCAGAGATGGGCTAGATAATACCAACATCCACTTTGGCAGTAATGTCTGCCGGTCCTGCGATCTATCACTGTGTGTCTCAGGTGAAGCAGAGGGCTCTTCGTGCCTGCAATATTCTGAAATAAGAGTGGAAGTGTGGACAGGCAGATTAGAGCAGCAAGCTGGCATGGGGAGGTCAAAGAAGATGAGTTCTTCATATATGTAGCTGTTTTCTTCACTGCTTTAACACTAAAATGGGACTTCCTTATTCTGCACATAGGAGGGTGCTGTTTTGTTCTGATCTGTGTTTATCTCACACCTGGATGCACAAACTCCGTATTATTTTCTTATCAGCTTTTTTATGGAGGTCTATTTCAAAGAGGATATAATTAGGTGGAAGTTGATTATCTTGATATTTAGGATTTAGCCCTACCTGTCCTATGGTTTGCTCTTGAGAAATTAGTATATAATGATTTTGTACCTTGCCCCAGTAGAAAAGGTTTGTAAGCAGTACAAGCCCATGCATTTACAGGTAGAATTTGAAGGCCAAGAAGAAAAATAAATGAGATGTTTATGCTAAGCCCTGACATCCCACACCATTGCTCCAGCATGGCTGCAGGTTGGGTCTGAGATTCCTAGTAAGCAGAGCAAAAAGGGAAAGACAACTGTAATCACATTGTTTAATAGCCTTTGGTTGGGGATAGCTAAGGTGAGAGAAACAATAGAATTAGTTCCTAGGAGAAGCAGAACTTTTTCCAGCACTTAACTTAGAAAATTTGTCATATCAACCTTAAACCAGTGTTTCTGATAGTATACATAATTATCTCTCAGTATCTGTGATGAATTGGTTCCAGGACCCTTTGCGAATACCAGCCTGGGGATGCTGAAGTCTCTGATATGAAATAGTATAGTACGTATTTGCATATGTACTATGAAATATTCTGTATATTTTAAATCTGTGGATTACTTATAATATCCAATGCAATGCAAATGCTGTGTAGATAACTGTTATACTGTATATTTGTATTTCTAAACATTGCTTACTATTTATTTTTGAGTATTTTTGATTCACAGTTGGCTGTATCCCTGGATGAAACTATGGATACGGGAGGACCAACTGTATATATTTTCAAAGGATACTTAGTTTGTTTGTTTTTTTAAGTTCCATGGTCAAGGAAGTTTCAGGAAATGCTACATAATGTATATTTTAATGGATGATGACAATGAATGTTACCATTTGGAAAACTCCTAAGTCTGGTGCTAAAGAAACCTGTTTATCTTTGTTTAGCCCAGAGTTTTCAAAATTATTTATGACATCAGAACTCTTTTTTCCTTTTTGTTTTGTTTTTGTTTTTGTTTTGAGACAGGGTCTTGTTCTGTCACTCAGGCTGGAATGTGGTGGCACAATAGCTCTTTGCCGCCTTGAACTTCTGGACTCAAGTGATCCTCCTGTCTCAGCCTCCTGAATAGCTGGGTCTATAAGCACCCACTGTCACACTCTGTTAATTTTTCTGTTTTTGTATGAACAGGGTCTCGCTCAGGCTGGCCTCAAACTCCTAGCTTTTATCTCCCAGTCCTCCCATCTCAGCCTCCCAAAGTGTTGAGATTACAGGCATGAGCCACCGCACCTGACCCCTACATACCTTTTACCAATAACTAAACGTATTATTTTTACAGCAAATTTGGCCATCAGTTGTTTGGGGCTGCCTCTGCTTAGGTAAGGGCCCATTAACCTTCACCCCTGGGTCAGGAGCCACCTCACTGAGGTGAGGACACTGTGGTTGGTCACTTGGGTGCTGTGGGACCAGCAGAGTTGGGCTTCAGTCTTGGTTCTGCTCACTGGCTAGTGGTCATCAGCGGGACAATTGTCTTCGTCATCTGTAAAATGGAATGATAATATACCTACCTCATGGAATCATCGTGTAGAATAAGCATGTCAGTTATTAAAGCACTCAGTACTGTACTTGGTGTAAGTAATTAACAAATGTTCAATATGATTATAATTAATGATGCTCCCATGGCAGAGCTTGCTCTGATGATAGTTTTCTCCTGAGTTGCTGGATTCTAACTATTCTGTTTCTTTGGTTACTGACTGCATGCTTTTCTTTATTCTGGTAGAGAGAAACCTTATTTATTTTTATGATAATATCCTGTTTCCATAATTGTTGTCTCCATTATATCTTGAGCTGGGTGAGAGCTCACAGTATACACTGTCTAGCTAGCCCCTGGCATGGCACAAATACCCAATAAAGGATTTTTCAGGCATTTGACAGTAAGCTGGGGCCTTGGGACATTTAATGAAGCTTGATTTAGTGAAAACAGTTCTGCCTAGGGAACTTGTGTGTATGCATAAATTGTTAGTGCCTTAGACTAAGATCTCCTTCTTAAGACTAGGTATGGTTTTCTACACATTTTTTGTTGAATGCTGAGGAAATCATTTAACTCTTATTGCTGTTGAAGTTTCTTTACTAAAAGGGGCCTTGCACCACAAAAATTTTGAGTTGAAAAAGTGTCTCGAGTTGTTGGGGGAAAGGGTACTGAACACAAGCTATTAATAATTGCCTGATGCAAAAATATCTGGAATGACTAAAAGCTCTGATACTGAGTGAAAGAAAATTCCATTAGTCAACTGTATCCAGCAGGGATGGGGGTCCTTGTTTTTCTATGATAAACCAAAGAGCTACAGGGAAAAATCAATAATGAGATTTATAAGTAGGAAGCAATTAAATTAGAGTTTTGTTTTTTTTAAAAGAAGAGAATCATAAAATGTTACATATTCTCTTAGAATTAGTTGAACAAACAAATTCACTGAATTTAAGGAATAATACAAAATTTGCCTTTTAGGGCCATTTAGAGAAAAGAGTGGGAGACAAAAGAGATGAGACAAAGAAATAGAGTGTAGAGGGAAAAATAGTCTGAGGAAGATGCAAATAATGAAGCACAGAAATAAAAGCGGGAAATGGCAGAGACAGTCTTAGAGACAAAGAGACCAGTGCGGCCTTCTGTTTTTTGTAGAGATGGGGTCTCACTATGTTGCCCAGACTGGTTTTGAACTCCTGGCTTCAAGCAATCCCCCCACCTCTGTCTCCCAAAGCAGTGGAGTTACAGGTGTGAACCACTGTGCCCAGCCCAAGGTCAGCAAGGCCTTTCTAAGGAAAGCCAGGCTTAAGACCCTCAGTCTCAGACCAGGTGATCAGAGAAGATAATAGTGCTCCCATTAAAGACCCAGGTTCAGAGAGAGCAACAGAGGCAGAGAGAGAGAGAGAGAGACAGAGAGATAGAGAGACAGACAGGGAAATAGAGAGACAGAGAGACAGAGAACAGGTAGTTCTTAGGATCCTGCTGCAAGGAGGGGTAAAGCCAGTTGTGTCTTCACAACTCCAGGTATAACTGCTGTATGCAGAGTGTTTCCCCCTCATTTGAACCTTGGGAGAAGCTGTGAGAGTGGGATTGTCATCTCCACAGCATAGATGAGGAAAGGGAGTCACAGGGTGTCTTGCCTAAGGTTACCCAGGTAATGGAAAAGACCTTCAAAATCTCACACATTTCCTACTGTATCTGTCCCCCTACTTCTCCTGCAAAAGGTGATAATGCTTTTTGGCATGGGCTGGAGGCCACAGTCTGGGTAAGAGACTTTCTACATAATTCTTACTCTGCTTTTTGAATGAAACATCATTTTCAAATTACTGCCACTTATTATGTCAGCATGGAACAGGCTAAATCATGCCACCAGAAGTAAAGCAGCATTTACTAAAAGCCATGTGTACCTGGTGGACACATGAGGTGGATGGGTGCCCTGTTTGCCACCACAGCAGTGACAAGAGGCTGCTCCTGTGTTGTCTTCTGTTATCTGGTTCTGCAGACTTCGCATCCTGGAATTCACAAGTGAATGCATTTTGTGTGCCATTTCCCCAGTGCCCTAAATGACTTGTTCCAAGGCACCGCTTTTAGATGAAAATTAAAACCACACAGCATTGCTGCTGCTGCTTCATCATGGGGAAGTTACTTATGGGCTTGGGTAGTTAAGCCCCTCCCTCTGCTTTTCTACAAGAAGTGTCCTTGGCACACCAGACAAGAAAGGTTTTCTCAAACATTACTTTATGGGATTAAAAAACACAAGACTTGCAAAGTTGTGCCTAGAATGATTTTTCCATGTTAGCAACAGGAGTACTTCATAAACTTGTTATCATTGGCCAGTGTTTTTATTGCCAGACACAGAAATAGCATGATTTCCCAAACTGGATGAATGGAGAACTGATAGAGCAGAGGTTTGATATCTACATATGGCCTGTGGGCCAAATTTGACCCACTGCCTGTTTTTGTAAATAAAGTTTTATTGGAACACAGTCATACCATTTATTTGTGTATTGTCAATGTATGCTGCTTTTGGGTTACAGTGGGAAAGTTGAGTGGTTGTTATGGTGACCATGGCGCCGAGAAGCCTAAAGTAATTACTGTCTGGCCCTTTATAGCAAAAATCTAACAAACCCTGCCCAGGACCCCTGTGCAGGGAACCACAGGTCTTTTGCAGGACTTTCTTGCCTGTTGTTAGCTTTTGTTCCCTGCTGTGGACCCTGCCACTGAGCATGCACTTTGAGAATATGTGTTACCCCAAGTTCCTGGGAGTAGCCTGCTGGGCTTTGTCCACTTAATGCCCCTCAACAGAAGGGCTTTCAGACACAGGCTCTGCACACTCACAGGCTAAGAGAGAGTGTCCTGCTCTCTTAGCCTTCACGTGGGCTCCAGGTTGAGCTAGGTGAGACTCCCCAAGGTTCTTTTGGCACCCCTTTCTTTGTCCCATGCCTCCAATCAGCTGCCGGCTCTGAGGCCTCTCACATGGGACTCGTCCTGTATCACCAGGACTGTTGAAATTGCCTCAGCAGTCTCTCCTCACTCCATGCTATCTACACAGTACTGCCAGAGTAATATTGCTAAGGGCTGCTCCTTCTGAAGAACCTCTAGGCTCCTTACTGACCTCTAAATTAGGGCCTCAGTCTGACCTTCAAGGGTGTTTGATCTCAGAATACTCCTTATAGTGCTCTGAAGCCACATGGTATCCCCTCCCCCTTCCCCCGGGGTGATCTGAACTCTCCCTCTGCTGTGCTTCCCCCACGCCACCCCTCACCCCTATTTGCTCTTGGAGTGTTGTGGCCTCTCTTCTCCCAAGACTAACCCTAACCCTTGTTGCATCCCAGGTGTGTTTTCCTCCATATACAGTTAAGTGAGTGTTCTCATTCACTTGAACCCTCTGCAACCCTATTACATTACCCTGTTGTAGGTAGTGTTGTTACTGGATTGTTTCTTCCTCCCATCTCCAGATTATAAACTCCTACAGGGCAGGGGTGCCTCTTAGTCATAGTTACTTTTCTTGTACCTCCCACAGAACAGGCATTCGGTGTGTGGAATTGAATTTGAAGCCCAAGCCACACAGAGCATGCCCACCAGCAGTGTGGCTGGCATGTGTACCTACTGTGTGCCAGCTGCTCTGACATGTAACCTCATTAATGTTTACAGAAGCAAGTATTGTTACTCTCACAACACAGGTGTACAGACAGGCTCAGGAAGATTGTCTTGACCAAGTGCTGTCAAAGCAAGGTTGGAACTGGCTCCTCTGTGTCCAGAGCTGCACTGTTATGAAAAGACATGGTGTAGAAGTCCATGTGCACACATGTACCTGGGCATGCACATGCACACACCTCTACTATGTAACCTGGGGAGCTTTGAAAATACAGCTGCCTAGGTCTATCTCTCACAGATTATATCAGAGACTTGCTGGTGGGTGGTGGGAGGGCAAGCACTGGTGTCTTTCAGAAGCTCAGGTGATTCCAGTCCGGGTCCAGGCCCCACTGCCAGGCAAGAGTGAGAAGGTAGACACACCTTTGGGAGAGCGTCTAAGCTGCTGCTGCTGCCCCTGAGAACTTGACTTCTTATTAAGCGAGTGCTTGATAACCTTGCCCCTGGTTGGTATCTTTTGAAGGTAAAGAAGAGCTTGGCCATGGCCTCTGGGTACTCCTTGTCTTATGGCATTTTTGACTACAGGGGCTTAAGTTTTCTCTTTTGGGCTGGGCCCTCATAGTTGCAGTTGGCCTGAACTTGACTCCAGCACCCTAAGAGGGAACCTCCCAAAAATACAACCTGCCATTTCACCAGATGAAGAGTGAGTGTCTCCATAAGCTTGGAGTGAGGAGGAAGTACTTTCAATTTGCACATAACAGACAAACTTTACTCTTTTGAATGGAGCAGGATGTTGAGGAGTCTAGTAGGGCAGAGGTTCTTTAAGTGGGGTCCCCTGATCAGCATCAGCATCACCTGGGAGCTTGTTAGAAATGCAGAATTTTAGGCACCAGACCTGCTGATTCAAATCTCTGGGCTTGGAGCCCCACGGTGCAATACCCTCTGGGGGTGATTTTGCTTTTGGTAAAGGTTGAGAAACTCTGTTCCAGATTGACAGTGAATATGTGCTTGGATGGTCAGTGGTACTCTTCCCCGGTTGGGCATCAGAGGTGCTGATGGCTTTATAAAACATTATCTCAGAGTTTGGGAAGCCATATTTTTAACAAGTGCTCCAGGACATTCTGAAGTGCAAGCAGATTTTTAAATAAAACCATGGTAAGCCGGGCGCGGTGGCTCAAGCCTGTAATCCCAGCACTTTGGAAGGCTGAGGCAAGAGGATTGTCTGAGCCCAGGGGTTTGAGACCAGCCTGGGCAATTTGGTGAGACCTCGTCTCTACAGTATATCAACAACAAAAAAATTAGCCAGGCGTGGTAGTACACACCTGTAGTTCTGGCTACTTGGAAGACTGAGGTGGAAGGAGTTCTTGAGTCCAGCAGGTTGACGCTGGGTGGCCATGAGCGTGCCACTGCACTCCAGCCTGGGCAACAGAGTGAGACTCTGACTCAGAAACATAAAAAATAAAAAAATCATGGTAGTAGAAACCAGATAAATACTGCATCCTTTTCATAATAACTTCATATCCGACTTGGCCTGGGATAAGGGCACTTCCTCTTTCCTTTTCCTCCTGGAGCTGCAGCTGCTTCTTCATCTCTAATTATCAAGACAGTTTCCATTAGCCCTGTTACCCATTAAGTAAAGACAGTCATTCCCTTTAACATGCATCTTCCTCATTGCTGGGTTGTTCACTGCCACATAAAAGCCACAAGTGGGTTTTACGGCCTCATGTATACTTAATGAGTCCATCTTCTCAAAATTATGTTTTAAGTGAGTGAAAACATTAGCCTCAGATCTAATTGAGCCACAAGGCATCAATTCTGAATCTTTGCGTGACTTGACTGTTGACCCAGACTGGCGTCACTGAGGCCTGTGGGAGGCCACAGGCCAAGGAGGGAAAGACCCTACTGCTTCTTGTCACCCCTGTGGGTTGCTCTGCAAAGAGCAGGTGTGAGCTGGGACAGGAGCTGCAGGCGGGTGTTATCTGTCTGTAGAAGAGCTGATTATTTTTTGTTTTGCCCACAGCTGTCTCTGCCCCTGCCACCCTTATCTGTCATCATAACTGCACACCTGCATGGTATTTTATGACAGGGCGCACCTGCTGAAATGGAGCAGTTGTCATGTTTCAGATTTGCTTTCGAATGCGTGTGTCATTAAGCCCCATGGCAGAAATGAGACCTGGCTTCTGTTCCAACTCTTCCTCCATTCCCATGGTGGAAGTTGCAAAGCCAAAGACCCACTAGACTACTGGAGGGGACTCTCCAGGGGACCGCGCCCAGACATGGCCGGCTGCACTTCTGTATCCAGGCTTCCGGGTATCTCTCAAGACTCACACAAAGGTCTGAGTGAAGTGCCCCAAAGCCATCAACTCCCAGGCCTTTAAACTGCCTTCAGTTTAGTTCCCACACTGTGTCACCTATTATAAACCTCTGTTAGAACATTTATTCCATCATGTTTGTGTTGTGAGTAAATGACTTTGCTTTTACTTGCCCAGACCTTTCGGAGGGAACTTCTTTGGAAGTATTTGAAAGCCAGTTCAATGAGACAGGACTAGCTAAGTTGCTTTTCTTGACAATTGCAAATACTTGGTGTTTGTAAAGTAACAATCTAATCTCATAACGAGGGCTGAGGGAATTATGAGTTGGCCTTGACTTCACTAGAAAGCAAAGTGGAAACAGGAGTCAGGATCGGAATGCTGGAGAAGGAGTTTGTGCACAGATGTCACACCACTGCTCTGCAGAGCTTGCCTGTGACCAGTACTGAAGGAGAGACCTCAATGATGTGTGTCATTGCATTAATGATGTGCTGCTCACCCATGTTAGAATTTCCTGGGCAGCTTTAAAATCATCCTAGGGCTTAGGTTGCTCCTCAGACCAAATGAGTGAGAAATTTGGGTGTGGGGCCCGACATCTGAAATTTGTAGTGCTCCCCAGGTATCTACAATCTACAATTAGGGCTGTGAACCCACGGGGCTAATGGGGTCTGTTCAAATGCGTGGGTTTGAGAATGAGGCTAAGAGAAGTCACCTGGCTACACTGTTCTTTATATAGATGAGAGACAAGTGCTGGTGTATATTTGTATGGGTCCATAGATACACGTGTATGGATATTGCTGAGAGCTTGTGGATGTTTACAACAGTGTCCGTATTTGCACATTTGGAGGCAGGCTAATCTATGTGAAGCTCCTTTCTGCCCTTCCTTAGTAGACACACCCAGTCAGCAGATCCAGTCCTGTCTCCCCAACACATGACTTGGCCCTAAAACGCTTCCCACATCTTTTCCTGTTCATTGCCATTGCCGCTGTAGTGACGTGGGCTTTTTCTCCTCTCCTCCCTCAATAATGGTCTGGCTGTCTTCTCTGCTAGCATTCATTTCTTCACTCTTCCGCCTCCCATTTGCTACACCTGGTATGATTCTTGCACTTTTAAAACATTTGCTGTTCTCTGGTGCCCACAGGTACATGGTGATAATAATGGTATTACCTAGCATTTACACATGTATATTGTTCCCTCCTGACATCGGCTCTACAGGGTAGCACTTTTACTCCCATTTTACAGATGGGAGGCTAAGCACAGAGTCACTTGGCCAAGGTCACCCAGAGTCAGGATGGACCCAGGTAGTGTGTCCCCAGAGCCTCTGTCTCCTGCCCCTCCCTACACACTCCTGCCATATAGGGAAAGACTGCTCCCTGCTAACAGCCTTTTCGTGCTTTATTCCTAATCTTCACTTCCATCCTGCCAGGCAGATATTATCCCTGTTTCGCAGAATGAAGGCTGGGAGAGCTTAAGCACCTTGACAGATTAAGCTGATTAATGAAATAATAGCAGGGATTCAAACTAGGTTTTCCTCGGTCACGATCTGCATTCTATCAACCTCCTGCCCAGAATTGTCTAAATTCAACACATTGGCATTGGCGGATCTTCACTCCACCTTTCCGACTGTTTTGTAGTCTGTATTTATTATACAAAGTGTAATACATGTATTAAATACATGTATTACATGTATTAAATCATGTTGCTAGACTGTTGTGCGTGCTGTTCCCTTTGCCTAAAGCGCTTGTCCCTGCTCAGTGAGAGCCTCATTCAGCTCGTCATGTCAGATCTCCCATGACAGGGACTCTTGTCTTGCTTCCGCACCCTTTATGGAACTTGCACACAGCGGGAAGGAGAAGCTATCTCAAGAAGCTATATAATAACGTCCCCTCTCTTGGCCCTCCTTGTGTGATATTTGTATTACCAATAGAACTTCCAGTTGCTTTGTGTTATACATGTATACCTTGCTGCTAAGGAGCATCTTGAGGCCAGGTGTCCTCTCTTCCTCACTTTTCTCTTTTTTGTCTAGGGCATTGCTGGGCAAACAGCAGATGCACAGTAAATATTTGTTAAACAAATGTAGGGCAGACAAGAATACAAAAAGTGGGGAAAATCATACAATATTCAGTGGAAGGACCCTTGGCAGAGCTGTAGTTTCTAAAACAGCCAGAGGTGTATTTACCAGTGCCTTTAGGGAAACCTGCATTGTTTGGAAATTTCCGAAAGGAAGCAAAGAGCTAATGATTATCCTACTGGGCTAATCTAGCTTGTACATATTGCCAACTAGGTTTATAAGTTTTTTAAAATTTATATTCTTTGCTAACCTTCTGTTAAAAAGCACCTGGTCCGTATGTCTTCCTAGCATGGACTTTATATATAGCGTGTGTATATCGATTGACTGATGTTATTGAGACAGGGTCTTGCTTTGTCACCCAGGCTGGAGCACAGTGGTGCAGACATAGCTCAACCTCCCGCACTTAAGCCATCCTCTCACCTCAGCTCCCCAAGTAGCTTGAAATATATGCATAGGCCACCAGGCCCAGCTATTTGATTTTATTTTTGTAGGGATGGAAGCTTGCTATGTTGCCCTGGCTGGACTCAGATTCCTGGGCTCAAGCGAGCCTTTCTTCTAGGCCTCCTGAAGTGCTGGGATTACAGGTGTGAGCTATTGTACCCAGCTGAACATGGTATACCTTGGGGAGAGTGTGCAAACTGCAGACTTCAGGAGTTTTATGGGACTGCATGGGCCCTCTATGGTGGAGGCTTATGGGGTGGGGGAAATAGTGCTTCCAGAAGAAAGGGTAGATAGAACCTTTCAGGATGGAAACAGGTGCCTCCCCCCCCCCAAAAAAACAGTCTTTGCTACTGGGAAAGTGAATTATTTAACTATAGAATGAAAACGTTTTTCAGATTCTTCCTGTTTAAATCCATTTGCACAGCTGCGCTTTTGCATCTAGCACTCAGGCTCAGTGGGAGAGAGTCCCGGTAGGGTAGGGTGCGCTGTGAGCGGGAAGGAGGTCTCCTGGGTTCCCTTTGATTGGCTTTGACATGTCCTCTTCCCCTCCACCCCCCAGGTGAGCGTCCTGACCACCCTGGAGCGCAGGTTCAACCTGCAGAGCGCGGATGTGGGCGTGATCGCCAGCAGTTTCGAGATCGGGAACCTGGCGCTCATCCTCTTCGTGAGCTACTTCGGGGCGCGCGGGCACCGGCCGCGCCTCATTGGCTGCGGCGGCATCGTCATGGCACTGGGCGCGCTGCTGTCGGCACTGCCCGAGTTCCTCACCCACCAGTACAAGTATGAGGCGGGCGAGATCCGCTGGGGCGCTGAGGGCCGCGACGTGTGTGCTGCCAACGGCTCCAGTGGCAACGAGGGGCCCGATCCCGACCTCATCTGCCGCAACCGCACGGCCACCAACATGATGTACTTGCTGCTCATTGGGGCCCAGGTGCTCCTGGGCATCGGTGCTACCCCCGTGCAGCCCCTGGGGGTCTCCTACATCGACGACCACGTGCGGAGGAAGGACTCCTCGCTCTACATAGGTAGGACCTTCCCTCCCTGGTGTTGGTTAGCAACAGGGTGTGTTGAACATGGATGGAAAGGGAGGCTGGTGAATTCTGATGTTGCCAGAGTTCACAGAGTTGACTGCACCTCTCTGGGGTGTTGAAAATTACTGATCCCTGGGTTTCACCTCCAGAAAGTCTGGTGCAGTTAGTGTGGGGTGCAACTAGGTGTTTCTCACGTGCAGCCGAATTTGAGCTCCACTAGGTTAGAGCACTAACAAGCCTTGAATGGGAAGACATTGCCAGGAAGAGTTTTCTGTTTATCTGCTTTTTATGTGTATACTTGGGGTGTACATATTGCAGACCCCAGCTTTTAAGGGTCAAAATGATCTCCAGTCATTTCCTGTTGCAGCTCAAAAGGAGAGGTGATTGCATTGCCAGCATTTGGTATAATTCCAACGTGGTGACTTTTAGTAATTTTTCAACAATGAGGGTATGCACGGGAACTGGATATTTAGAAAGAAGGAAGATATTTGTGTTTTTTAAAAATGATTTTGCACTTCTATGGTTTATATAGGAAGGATGGAAGCAACTAGCAAATCTGAGGTTAAGAAACACTTCAGTGTCGAGTTGCTCATGTGGCATACGGCATCCTCAGTCGTTGCTTGTGGGCACTGTTGGGTGGTCATTTGTAGGGTGAGGCCTAGCCTACTCAGCATCTCCATCCTTTGTTTATGAAGTATAATTGTGTCTCCCACCCACTGTTGAATTGTTCTAACACGTTTCCAGTCACTATGTTCTAAGCTTTGAGAAAATTACCTCTAACTGGGGAAGATTTGTGCCTCCTGAAAGCAGTGTGCCTTGAGGTATAAAGTTAATTATATTATGGAGGTTTAAGTTAAAAGAGAATTTGAATTGAATTTGACATAAAGCTTTCTACTTGTCAAGCTTTGAACTTTCTGAGATAGGAGGTTTGGAACCGGTACACAGTGGAATGCTGATTTTCGTCTGTTTCTTTCTGTCCCAGCTATGGAGTAGATGCCTTTATTGAACAGATGTGTAACAGGTAGGTGTTTCAGCTTTCTGTGAGGAGGCTCTGAGCAGGAAAGGTAGATTATGTGCTTTCCCATCCAGGGGATGGAGCACCAGTGAGTCTAGTCACAACCTGCCAATAGAACATAAAGTAGAGAAGATGGCAGCTCAGGCCAAAGATGATTATGGTTTCCATATTGTGTCTGTGAGTGGGTATGGTGGGGGTGGGGGACTAAGGAAATCATTTGACTTTTGTTGCCTTTAAGGCTTGAGTGAAAGTCGCTCCATGTGAATATTTTGCAGACCAGGACACTGGCGATAGCATGTAGTCAAAAAGGTCTCCTGAGGTTCAGCCAGCTGATTGGTCTCTAACTTGACTGATGTTTCCATAGGACTCTGAGAGAGTTGTTTTCTGGTAGCAAAAACAGGAAGTATATAAATCAGAGCGCAGGGAATGAAATGAGGACTGAAAAGCTGAGTTCTTGTCTCTGGCAATAAAATCAAGTAGAAAAATTTCTCCCCAGTATCCTTCCTGAAGTCATACGTGTTAAATTGCCTGTGCTTGGGTCTTCCAGCAGCAGTCTTTGAGCCTTCTTTTAGAAGTACTCCTTGATGAGTTAGGCCATACTATTTCCCTCCATGGGATGGAGCTTGCTTTGTGTGTGCAAAGCTTTGGGAGGTATTTTGGTTTTGTGTGTAGGGATGTAGGAAGCAGAGGCATGGACAGAAGCGCTGACCATTTGAGGCAGGGAGCCTTCTTGAATTTTGAGGCCTCCTCTATGAGATTTGTATGGAGACTTTGGCAGAAAGAATTGCTCAGCCAAATTTATATTTGGGTACCCTATTTCTTTATGCTTGTTAAGTAGTCAGAGAGTTTGGAGAGTGTCGGTTTGCATGGTGCATGGACATTTTGGTGGCTCTGGTACATATAACCAAATTCTAAAATGCACATGGCCTTGGAGATGGCCTCTCTAAGTCTCTCAAAACTAGTTTCTAAGTCTATCCAAGTTGCTGTGAAGTTCACAATTTTGACTTAGAGTCTATAATACTGAATGATCTATCACAAAAACAGAGAACTGAGTCCCACATGTCATCACTCATAAGCAGACCTTGAACAATTATCATAAAATTATAAGAAAGGGATTGGCAGTAGTTGGAAACCGCTGGAGAGGGAGAAGGGCAGTGGGATTGGTAGTAGTGGGAAATTGCGGGGGAGGGGGGCTTATCAACAAGGGTACCTGCATAATGAATATTTGTATTCCTAACTCTGAATTGTACCCTACACCTTCAAAATTAAAAATTAAAAAAAAATGTTAGAAAACAAAACTAGTTTCATGGATTTGTGTTTATAGGGAACAGCAGAGAACAAACCTTCTGCACATATGGGTCTCAATAGGTGGCCTTTTGGCTGGGCATGGTGGCTCATACCTGTAATCCCAGCACTTTGGGAGGCCAAGGCCAGAAGATTGCTTGAACCCGGGAATTTGAGGCCACCTAGGCAACATAGTGAATCTTCATCTCTACAAAAATAAAACAATTAGCTGAATGTGGTGGCTCATGCCTGTAGTCCCAGCTACTTGAGAGGCTGAGGTAGAAAGATTGCCTGAGCCCAGGAGGTTGAGGCTACAGTGAATGGTGATCATGCCACTGCCTCCAACCTGGGTGACAGAGTGAGACCCTGACTCAAAAAGAAAAAAAGGTAGGTTTTTATTCTGTGCACAGTTTGAATTCTCCAGAAACAATTTAAGAAGACCATAGCATAGGCAGAACATAACTGGTTTATTCATTTATTGTACAGCCATAAAAAAGTTTGTGATCATGAGAATATTTCAGCATTTATCTCCTCTAATAGGACTCTAGTTCCTAAACCCACCTAACTTTGCTCAGATAGTATTTGGAAGAGCCCACTGAACAAGATTGGTAAGAATTTATGGCTTTTTAACTTTCTGTAGAGAAGAAGAAAGTCTGAAGGGCTTGATGCCGGGACTGTAGGTGTAAATATGGGCCCACTGAAGTGGAATGACATTTGTACCTCTGGTTCCAGCTGCTGCAAAGCTGGTCTAGAGGAGGCCCATGACCAACTGTCTGATCATATGCCTAAAAATGTGATGCTGGATTGGAGACTGCAAGGATTTTAAGTATTACACACATAAAACATGAACTTGGTCACAAGCTGATTTTTTCCTGTGGATGTCAAGAGGGAAAGCAGTGTCAACATGCACTGCTTAGGCTGCAGGTCATTGATGGCGAGACCTGCCCCTGGGTTGCCTCCACAGTGAGTCACTACTGGGTGTTATTTACACATCTGTGGCCATGTCATAGATCCCACTACAGCCAGGGGAAAAGGGAAGTATTCCATCTTGATCCAAACTGATATTTTCTACTGAAATGACTTATTTGCTTTGGCCTCTTGTGACCGAGTGACTGCCAAACTTCTGGATTCCTGGATGGACCATTCACAAGGGGCTCCTCTGACTGGCACCATTCTCAGCCAGTCCTTTCCAGTATGGGGAGGGAGCCCAGGGAGCTCATTACCAGGGGACCAAACTGGATGAATGGGGACTCAGCTCTGCTGGCAGGCTTTTTACTACGGCACCATGTGGTGCCCAGCCTCAAAGTACAGCCAGAAAATGACCCGTGGGTGGCACATGGCACTCTTTGTTCCTAGAGGGACTGCACGCGCAGGGTTGCAGTGGAAACTGTTTGGCTCCTACTGGGGTCCAAGAATCAGTCATTTGGGAGTTTAATCATGCCTCTAGCTCCATGTCGTGACCTTCCATTAGCCCAGTTTTCTTTGCTGTTCTTCTGTTTCTCTAATTTCAAAACACAAGTTGTATTTACTTTTTATGAGTGTATAAGTAGAATGATGTAATAGTCTCACTGTGTCCTTTTATTAGGTTGCTACATCATTTGGTTGGTGCCCTTCTTTTTTTCTAAGGAGGAAAAAGGTGAAATGAGAGTGGTAAAGATTTTTTAAATAACTTTATTCCAGTTAAAACATGTTCACTGTTTACAATTTTGGAAGTATAGAAAAAGGATAATTAGAGAATAGTTACTCTTAGGCTTATAGTGTGTATAATTCTAATATTTTTTCCTGCATTGTATGCTTATCTACAAAAATGTATTTATGATAAACAACGTTTTGTAATTTCATTTCTCTTAATATTTCATGAGCATTTCTCCATGTTACTAAATTTTCTTGTATAACATTGCTGCATACATAATATTCCTTTGTGGATGTATAACATAATATTTAATGTTTTCTATAGTTGGATGTGGGTTTTTAAAATTTTTGCTGTTATAAACAAAGCAGACAGGTGAGGTTAAGCAACTTACCCAAGATCATTTTAGTTGTATGGAGTGAGGATCTGGGTCTGAGAGTGATGCTTATTTTAGGTACCTCTGGGATCTTCTCGCAAGGTCTGGAAGGGGGCTCAGGTGTGATGGGTGGTCCAGGGGGGTCACATGCAAGTCAGGGCATTCCACGCAACAGCCTGAAGTCTTCAGGAAATAAAAACTGCAGGAGCCAGGAAGGTGGGAAGACAGCAGAGTGCCTCAAATCCAAAGAGAGTGGTGCTACTGGATTGGAGAGTGAATGTCAGAGCCAGAATGGAGAGTTGGGGGTAGGATGGAGAGAGAGGAGGATGGTCCTAGCTAGCAGTCCAGTTCTGGGTTCTGGAAAGATGTTGTGCTCCTGTTTCATAGTGCTTTGAGTAGAGATGGGGGCAGATGAGAGCTTAGACTTCTGGGGCAGGAGCAGCTGATTTGTTTCATCTTCTACTTACCTGTCTCCGGCAATATGGATGCCATGCCCTCACATGGTTGATCATTTCATTTTTGAACTGCAGCAGCCGTATGTTGTGTTAGAAATAAGTCTCCTTACAACTTCCCACACCCTGGTTCTGGTTCTGCCCTCTGGGTCCACTATGAAAAATTCTAATCCTTCTTCCATATTTTGATGACTCTCCAATCCCCAAACAATTGAGCACTGACCTATCATGGGTAAGTGGTGGGGATGGAGGAAGGGTGGGGGCTAAAACTTAGTTCTTTTGGGCTAAGATCTTCATTCCTTACTTGATGGAGTTTCCTACCACACTGCTGCTATCATTTCCTTCTTATAGAGAGATACTGAGGACTAGGGAGCTCATTACCAGGGGACAAAACCAGATGAATGGGGGATGTGGGATATGGGCACTATATATGGTCTGCTAAGGCTGCCCTAACAAAACACCACAGACTTGATGGCTTAAACAACCAAAGTATATTTTCTCATAGTCCTAGAGGCTGGAAGTCTAAGATTAAGGTGTTGACAGGATTGGTTTCCTGGGAGGCCTGTCTCCTTGGCTTACAGATGGCTGCCTTCTCCTTGTGTTCTCATATGGTCTTTCTTGTGTACACATCCTTGTGTCTCTTTGTGTATTCAAGTTTTCTCTTAAAAAGACACAGACCAGGCTGGATTAGGGCCCACCCCATGAGCTCATTTAACCTTAATTACCTCTTTAAAGGCCCTATCTCCAAATATGGTCATATACTAAGGTTCTTAGAGGTTCAGGCTTCAATATATAAATTTGGGAGAGGGCAAATTCCACCCACAACAGATACCAAACAGATCAGTTTCAAACCAGAACAGATTCCTGCCTCTTTTGCCTTAACTTTTCTATAAGGAAATACATTGTCATTTTTTTTGCCCCTAAGTACTTGAGGAATTATTTAAGGATGCAATTAAAAAAAAAAAAAACCTTTAAAATTTGAAATAATTACAGAATCATAAGTTGTTGCAAAAATACAGTAGGGAAGTCCTCTGTGTACCCTTCATCTGGTTTTGTCCAGTGGTCATGTCACGCATAACTATAGTAGAATAGCAAAATCAGGAAATTAACATTGGTACATTCCATAGAGTTTATTCAGATTTCACTAGTATTATATGCACTCATTTGTGTGTCTCTCTGTGTGTAGTTCTGTGTAATTACATCTCATGTGGGGATAATGTAGTTTAAAAATGCAGATTGGGATCAAGACAAAACCAAAAATTTTTTTATGTTTGCGTGTCATATTTCACTCTGACTTCCTGGGCTCAAGGTGATCCTCCCACTTCAGTATCTCAAGTAGCTGGGACTACAGGCGTGTGCCACCATGCCTGGCTCATTTATTTTTATTTTATGTTATGTTTTTGTAGAGATGAGGTTTCGCCATATTGCCTAGGCTGGTCTGGAACTCTTGGGCTCAAGCAATACTCTTGCCTTGGCCTCCCAAAGTGCTGGGATTACAAGCATGAGCCACAGTGCCTGACCCAAAACTAGATAATTTTGAGTCTTATGAATATGTTAGAGACACACATACACACACATTCACACACTAAGACACAGAGACAGAGGGAAGACTCTCAGATTCTCTTGAGAATGGCTGTTCTAGAAAGAATGGGAGCTGACCGGAGGACAGAGGTCTTTGGGAAGAGCTTCCTGCAGAGGGTCCTTCTACATTTCCAGGGAGGCGGGAACCCTTGCAAAGTTCCTGAATACACAAAATTCGTGCTCTGAGTCCAGTGGCACACAAATTAGACACAAATGTGTCATGTTTTCTTTGTTTATCACTAATATTGAAACCCAGTGCAGCCCTTCATGTCCCAGTTAATGATGCAAAGAGAATTATTCTCAGATTTCATCTGCCAAGTGTTTGTTTAGTGCAAAGGTCATATGAATACCAGCCAGCAACCAAAGAGAACCAAATTTCTTTTTAGAGCCTTGGGAGCAAAGAGTTATTTTGCCTCTGATGAGTTTTTATTTTAACTTGACATTGGGTAAAATGCGTTTTAACTCTCCAAAGAGTGTGGGTCGGGTATGGATCAAATACACTGTGACTGCAGTTCATCTGAAAAAATAATTAAAAAGCCATCCCTCATGGGAGCAAGCATAGCTCATTATAGTCTTGCAACTTCATTGATATTGAAGTTTCCTTCATTAATTTCTTTTTCTAAAATAAATGACACTGTCAAAGTGGTCAATTTGTTTTGGCCATATTCCATTCCCTCTCCCCAGCTGCTGGTCACATGCCATTTTCAGTGTGTTTTTAGCAACGTGCTAGGAAACATGCCTGTGGCTCTTATCTGGTGCTTCCATATTGCCTGGGCTGGTAGGTGTTTCTCATTCATTTGCAGCTGCCCATAACTCACTCCCTGTGGTTCACAGAATCACTGCCTGCTCACTGCCTGGGTGACCTTGGACAGGACTCACAGTGTGGGCTCTGGCTTCCAGCATTCTTGAAATCACATACTGGTCCCTCTATAGGCCTTCCTCCTGCATTTTCGATGAGTTTCCAGTTGCCCTGAGTCTGTTGCCTTATCAGTAAAATGAAGGTGGGGTCTACCTCACTCGGCTTTCCTTAAATACCACGTATTGTGTATATGGTGGGGATCAGTAAATGCTGTTCATTATTATGGTCACAGCATCTCCGTTTCCAGATGTAGAAGTTGGGACATGGATAAGTGATTGACTTGTCTAAACATGGAGTGTGGGCAGATCTTTTGACAAGGATCCCTGAAACCTGATTTTCAGCCTGGGATGTAATCCATTTTGTAAAGCTAAGCATAGCAACCTCTTCAGTCTTGAATTGTACCAGCAGGGTTCTTCTTTTCCTGCAGACCCCCTCTGTGGCTCATCTCAAAGTACATGAAGTGGTAGAACTTCCCCAGGCAGCAGGGGAGCCAGTTTGTATTAATTTGGAGGCACCCCAGAGTATCGCCATTGCCCCAGTGTGATATATTGATTGGCTTTTTGGGTTAGCATGTTCTTAACTTGGAAGCATATTGGTTCACTTTTTTAAAAGAATTTATTATTGTATTAGTAAAATTGGGGAAAATAACAATAAGAAAACATAAATAATTTATAATCTAGTTATCCATAGAAAATTACTATCAAGCTGGGCATAGTGGCTGAGGTCTGTAATTTCAGTTATTTGGGAGACTGAGGCGGGAGGAACACTTGAGCCTAGGAATTCAAAGCTGCAGTGAGTTAGGGTTACGCCACTGCTGTCTAGTTTGGGTGACAGAGAAAATCCTGTCCCAAGGAGGGAGGAAGGAAGGGAGGGAAAGGGAAAAAAAAGGGAGAGAGAAAGGAAAGAGAGAGAGAAAGGAAAGAAAGAAAATTGCCATCAGTGTTTTTGGCTGGGCGCAGTGCTCACACCTGTAATCCCAGCACTTTGGCAGGCCAAGGTGAGAGCATTGCCTGAGCCCCAGGGTTTGAAACCAGTCTGGGCAACTTTTTTTTTTTTTTTTTTGAGTTGGAGTCTCACTCTGTCGCCCAGACTGGAGTGCAGTGGCCGCTCCTGGCCACCGCAGCCTCAACTTGCTGGGCTCTGGCGATCCTTCTGCCTCAGCCTTCCAAGTAGCTGGAACTGCAGGCGCGTGCTACCATGCTTGGCTAATTTTTTTGGATTTATTGTAGAGATGAGGTCTCGCCAAGTTGCCCAGGCAGGTCTCGAACCCTCAGGCTCAGGCAATTTACTCACCTCGGCCTCCCAAAGCATGGGATTATAGGCTGAGCCACCGAGCCCGGCCCAGTCTGGACAACTTGACGAGACCTTGTCTCTACAATAAATTAAAAAACTTAGCCAGGCATGGTGGTGCGTGCCTGTAGTTCCTGCTACTTGGAAGGCTGAGGTAGAAGGATGAACTGAACCCAGAAGGTCAAGGCGCCAGTGGCCATGAGCGTGCCACTGCACTCCAGCCTGGACAACAGAGTGAGACTCCAACTCAAAACAAAACAAACCAAACAAACAAAAAAACAGAAAGATAGAAAGGAAGAAAATTACTGTCAATATTTTAGATATATTTTATTAAGCCTTTTTTCCCCCTTTGTGTATATTTTTACTTAAGAACATACTATAAGTAAACCTTTTAAAAAGTCAATTGGCATATGTAACTTTTTTCTATATCATAAATGATATCTATAGTATTCTAGATAATTGCATACTATTTTGTTAATCTAAAAATGCTGGAATTTACTTGTTGGGCATTTAGGTGATAAACATCTTTGTGACTTTAGCCTCATCCATATTTGCTGAAAACTTTAAAAGCTCAGGTTAGTTCAGATAGATTCAGTGTTAGTGGAAAGCCTGACTTTTGGCCTTCCTGTGACTTCTTCCAGAAGATAAATGAGTGAGGCCTAGAGTATCATGCAAACAGGCTTGTGCTTGCCGTGAGTGTTGGTACCCTTGTTTTGCAAGCCTCTTCCAGATCTGCTGCTCAGGGTTTGCAATCTTAAGTGCTACAGGGGATCAACTAACAAATTAGAAAAGCAGATAGTGTGGAGCCTGGGGAGCTGGTACTTGCCTGGTCCTTTGTCATTTTTTACCCTGTAGGAATGCAAAATTAGTGTTTTCAGATCTTCTGATTGTTAAAATAGCCTGGAAATCTGTATTTTTCAAGTGCTGAATTGCCAACTCATTGAAATCTTTTCCAAACCTTTTGTGGGTCAGTGTCAGGTAGGTCAGCTTGGACATGTAGATATAACATGCCATTTGGTGCACTTTGCTCCAGACTGTTAATTTCAGTTTATGTGAAGGAAATGGAGGTCCTGTGCCCACACAGAATGCCATGACAGAAATGAGGGAACACCTAAAGCTGAGTTGGCCCTTCTTGGGCTGTTTTGTTTGATGCTTTGTCTACTGCTTCATGAGAGTGGAAATCCCAAAAATGGAAAAGAAACAAAGCAATTTTTCCAAGCTAAGCATGGCAAGATGATGAAAGATACTGTTCATGGTCCCTAAAGGGTGCGCTGGGATGCAAGAAACTGATGCCATTATGGGCAGGTTGGGGTCTACAGGTATTGACTGTATGTATGAAAACATCTTTGCGAAGAAACTTTAGAACGTGACTTCAAAGTGTTTGATAGATGAGATAGGACTGGAGAGGCCCAGGATAGCTTCAGAGTGTTTGATAGATGAGATATAGGACTGAAGAGACCCAGGATGACCTAGAGAAAGATGAAAATACATGTGAGAGAATTTTCTTTCTGGAAAAATGTCAGAGACTCCTGCTCCATTACTTCTTTACTACTGCTTTCTTACTGTACCTGACTAGTGAATGCAGATCCATTTTACTTGGTTTTCAGCTGCAGCATAGGTATTGTTCTTAAATAAAGATTTTGAGATATTTCTAATAACTTGCATATTTTTTCCTCTTTAGTTTATTTCTAGACTATTTACTGTTCTCAGAGAGAACAATCTCAGCTTTATTTTCTTTTTGTTCTTTTCACCTACAAGAAGCATTCTGTGAGGGCAGATGGTGTGAAGGATTTGTTTTGTGTAGAGCATTGTGATTTGCTATTGTTAACACCAAGATTTGATGTTAATGGTTTTTCTCTTCAGTGGGAAGTGAGTTCTTCATGGCTGTAGAATTTTCTGATGTTAAAATGCCTTGGGTAAGAGACATTTTGTTGTAAACATGTGCTTTTGTCTATCCAGCTGCCTCTCCATTTGAGGTGATTGCTGTGGGCTGCAGAAGTAGCCATGTGGTCCAGGCATGGCCAATCATGACACAGAGAAGGGCTGTGGTCTACAGTGATTGGCCCGAGGAGCAGGCCAATCAGAGTCCACAATGAGATTAGAAAAATGGACTCTGAGAGAAATGGGCCATCTTCTCTTCTAAGAGTGTTAGTTGAAAGAACACTGAATGCCCAGAGATTCCATTATGCATCTTTGCTGCCACATGCAGATAACTTGCTTAGGAATGAAAATAGCACAAAAGAAAGCAGACCAGGGGAAAGAGAGGGCACGAAGTCTCCCTGGATCCATCTATGCTTGAACCTCGTAGAATGCGTCTAGCCTTCAGAATCATAGTTACTTGAATATACAAATTATTCTTTCCAACATTTGTAGCTGACAGGATCCTGCCTCATCAGACTTGAATGCCCTGCCGTGTAATGTAAGAGTTGGGCTGGATTGCTTTCCTCTTGAGGTTTGTACAACACCTTCAAATAGGGATAGAGTCCAGGGAAGGCAGTTGTCCTCAACTCAAAGTGCTAACTCTTTCATGTACAAAGATAATCACTCATGATATACTGAAGAACCCTTGACCTTATGCATAAGATAAAAAGAGTGAGCTGGAAAGCTCTTGCTTAGTTCATTATTTCAGAGGTGTTGAAGTTGCAAGATTGGAACTCAGTGACCAAAAGGAATGATGCCTCCACACCTCACTCCCTACCTATTGAAAACAAACAAATTGAAGTATTTAAAAATAACAGGAACAATACGTGTTTAATAGCAAATAGCAAATAGCTTGTGTGGGCAGGAGAGTGTTGGGCCTGCCCAGCTCATTCAATGGCTCTGTTTACTGAATGGAAAAAAAATATAACCAACCCTGGCTCTTTTACATGACTGTAATTGCCAAAGCTACCTTAACTCCCTCTTATGACTTCATATTGTCAGGAATGAATAAGCTAAATGAATATGTTCCATTCCCGAGTTGGCATTGCCATTTCATTCCTGCCAAGCCCAATGTGTGTGTATGTGTGTGAGCTTATTTTAGTTCACATACAGACAAAATCTGAAGATATCAAATCTGAAAGCAGCTAATAGACACTCATAAAAATTTAGATGTGTTTCTTTAGAGCTGAGATTCAGAAATTTGGCTTGAGAAAGTCAGTAGTCACTGATGGCTACTTAAAACTACAGGTTTTTGGATGTGTTTTAGGAGGAGTGGCGCCTACGGCCTTCTTAAATTATATGGAGATTAATGTGTATGTGAACTCTGGTGGGGAAATTTTTCACTGGGTTCTCAATGAGGTTCATGACCCATAAAAGGTTAAAATCACATAAAGTTCCAATGTTAGACAGACCTTGATGACAGGCAACTTGGGATGAGATAAGCCAAGATAGTTGAGGTGAAACAGGCTGTACAGAGTGACAGATGGCATTCGGGGACTGGAATGTTGTTCACTGTTCATCTCTTAACTTGATTTGCTCCTTGGAGAGTCACTGTACTTACAACAGGAAGCATTTAAGCATCACTCAGGCAGCTGTGGGTGAAATGTCAGAATGCACTCTCAGCGGCATTGTAGACACCCCTCAGCCCTCCTCTTCCTGGGCCTCCTCCTTCACCCCCCGCCAAAAATTCCTTTGGGGCTGAAATTTTCCATCCCTTCTTTCAGCCTAACCGTGGGTGTTTTGGGTAATATTCAGCAAATTTTCTGTGCTGGTTTGAGCTGATGCACAGATAGGAAAATCAAAACTTTTTTTGGTTGTTGTTCTAGAAGCAAAAACATTTTTAAAATGCTCTTGAATCCTTAATAGAATCTGAACTCTCAAAGTCAAAACTTTCCATGTATTCTTACTAAGAAAAACAAGACTCTTGGGGCAGTTAAAAACAAACAGAGGCAGAAAGTTGTGAGGGCCCTAGACATCTGGGAACATGAATGAATTGGGCAAACTTTATCAATAAAACTTCTTGGGGGCCGGGCTCAGTGGCTTATACTTGTAATCTCCGTACTTTGGGAAGTCAAGGTTGGAAGATCACTTGAGACCAGGAGTTCGAGATCAGTCTGGGCAACATAGTGAGACTCTGTCTCTATTTTAAAAAACCAAACTTTTTGGGATAGCTGCAGCATTTGCCAAATCTCCTTTTATATACCATTGCCTCCTATATCAAGTGTGGGAGGGTGGAGGGTTCAGGGTTGAACCCATCCTGATTTCTCTCCAAGGAGAGGTGCTTTTCTCCCTTTCTCTTGGTTATACTCTGGGCATGTGGTGCCAGTGGGTGTGATTTCTCACTGCTTCCCTCTCTGGGCAAGGCATTATTGCCTTAAGAACATTCACGTTTCACCACTCGCCTTGTGGGTTGTTAATGGAGTTTACGAAGCAAATTTGGAATCCCAGCAAGAGGCCTCATTAACACAGGAAGGATCTAATAGATTCTAAAATTGTGTGTGGACACTTGGAACCTTTTGAAACCCAGTGGTGTCTATTGTTAGATTGAAATCATTTTACTGACCCTGGCCTCAGTCTGTTCATTTGGCACATGGGGCAAAGAGCCTTGTCTTCATCTGGGTAGATCTACTGTATTGATTGAAGAACATGTTAATACCTGTGATTCTGGTGCTAAAGACAAGATTCAAAGGCCATCAGGCAGTACAAAGAACAAAATATCTCCCACATTGGTGCTTTTACTTTATTTTTTATTTTAGAGACAGAGTCTTGCTCTGTCACCCAAACTGGTGTGCAGTGGCTTGATCATAACTCACTGCAGCCTTGAACTCCTGGGCTCAAGTGACTCTCCCGTATCTGCCTCCCCAGTACCTGGTGCTATAGGTGCACACCACTGTTTCCATCTCATTTTTATTTTTATTTTGTAGAGACAGGGTCTCACTATGTTGCCCAGGCTGGTCTCAAACCCTGGTCTTAAGTGATCCTCTTGCCTCAACCTCCCAAAGTGCTGGGATTACAGGTGTGAGCCACTGCTCCCGGCCTTTATTTTATTTTTCAATATTGATCTTGTTATGGGTTGTGAGGAAATGTTTAAATTTAGGATTCTTTACTGTCACAAAATTTAACAGCTGTCTGCTTATTTAGACAAGTGCATTAAGCACTTGTGGTTTGAATAATGACTGTAATAACCCTGAATAAGCTAGCTTCCATTTATGGGGTGCCAGCCACATGGCAGATACAGAGAACGGGTGTTTTGCTTTCTCTCACTCTCTCCTGTAAAGCCCAGGGAGATAGGGGTTGTTGTTTTTATTGTACAGATAAGGAAACTGAAGGTGAGTGGGAGTTAAGCAACTTCTTCAGGGTCATACGGTGAGCATGTGGCAAGGCCCAAGTTAAAATCCTGGTCTTCATCATCCCAAGGGCCTGAACTTTTCCACCATCTGCTACCTCCCCCCGTTCATCCCCACACACTATTATGTCCCCACTAGGATAATATAGGATTCACATCACTTTATATTAAGTATGATGAGCAACTTAACCCAGCTACCTAGTTATTTGTACAGCCTTTTTTTTGATACCCTACTCCCCCAAACACTTTTTCTTTTTAGCAGTGAACTGTGAAATGGTGAGGGGTTTCTAGGTCAGAAGTCTAGGGGTGTTCAGGGCCTGGCTCCGTGGGAATTTTTAAAACTCTCATCAGATAAAGCTTTGCTCCTACAAAAACTCACTTGAGTTGTTTTCAAAAAATCTCTGTAGTAAAGTGAGAGAAACTCACTCACCAGACGGTTTTGTTTACGTTTCAGGCCTAGCAGCATTTAGTTGGTATACGTCCATCGCAGTTATGCAACTTGGACTTGAGTTCTTCACTCCCAGGCTTGCTGTGCGAGTCTGGTGTGACTTTATACTATATAAGACCATAGCTGGGACAAAAATGGTGAGACGGTAGGGTAAGAAGGACTTCATGGGTCATGGATGAACACATGAGGAAGAAAAAGAACAAGCAGAGATCAGCAAAGTAAAATAATGTAACTCCCAAGACCTTTCAACATGGGGAAATAATTGGCATCAGCCACTGTTGAGCCCTGTGGTGTTCTGTAGACCTCATGAATGGCATGTCTGTGGAAATGAACTGTGTTAACAGAAGGCAGGGTTTACACGATGAATTGATGATGGCAAATGCTGCCTCATCATGCCTTTCCCAAGGACATGATGTCCAAATAGCGGAACTGCCTTCCAGCTATATGTCTTTAAGCTACACTTTCTTAAAGTCATTTGGAGAGCTTTTTGGTGACCTTTAAAAAAAATGACAGCTTCTTAACTGGTCTACCTGGGGAACTGGAGAGAGCGTCCAGAGAGGAAAAACTGGGTGAGCAACCAAGTGTTCCACGTAGGAGTGTTGGTACAAAGTTTGGTAGGAGGGAGACCGGGCTCCCCCAGCTCATGAGATCAGATTTATGTTTCCAGCCTTTTGTTTTTTTAACTTTAAAATTTTTAATTGTGGTAAAATACATATAACATAAATTCACCATCTTAACTATTTTTACAGTGTACAGTTCAGTTGTGCTAAGCATATTCACATTATTGTGCAACTAATCTCCAGAACACTTTCATGTTGCAAAACCAAAACTCTGCACCCATTAAACAATAACTGCCATTGCTCCCTTTCTCTGGCTCCACCATTCTGCTTTCTGTTTCTGTGAATTTGACTAGTCCAAGTACCTCATAAGGCAGGAGGATTGATTGAGGCCAAGAGGTTGAGACCAGCCTGAGTAACATAGCAAGACTCCATCTCTATACAAATAAGAATATTAATAGGCATGGTGGCACACACTTGTAGTCCCAGCTACTCAGGAGGCTGAGATGGGAGCACCACTTGAACCCAGGAGTTTGAGGCTGGAGTGAGCCCTGATCACACCATTGCACTCCAGCCTGGACGATAGAGTGAGACCCTGTAACTAAAATAATAATAATAAGTACCTTATATAAATGGAATCACATACTATCTCTTTTTTATGACGAGTTATTTACATAGCATAATGCTTTTCTTCAAGGTTCTTCTATGATACAGCATGTGCCAGAATTTCTTTCCTTTTTAAGGCTGAATACTATTCCATGGTATGTATGTACTGCATTTTGTTTGTCCATTCACTCATGGATGGACACCTGGGTTTCTTCTACCTCTTGACTATTGGCATAATGCTGCCATGGACATGGGTGTGCAAAGTATTTCTAGATTTTTTTAAGTACATCTCCACCTAGATTCTGTAAGGTGTTTTAAGCTCCAAGTCCAACTTTCACCTCTTTAATTTCCTCCCATTTTGCTTGATCATTTACTTGCCTCATCCTTCTGCCCCTCCTGCATTTAAAAGCCACAGCCTCTTACGATCAAGGCTCCTGCACATCTCTTGTGCCTGGCTCCTGGCCCCTCCCTGCCACAGGCCAGTTCTCAGCACCTCTCACCTGGACCACTGCATCCACACGAACATGTCTCACTGTGCCCATTTTGGCCATCTCCAATGTGTCCTCCACATGGCCACCATTCCAAAGCAGGCTCTGGACATTTATGGGAGAGGTGTGCACTGTTCTGGAAGCTTTGTTACAGAAGGGCCCAGGGATCTGCATAGGATTTAATTTCATTTAATGACATGCCTAGTGAATAACAACAACATGGTTATGTGTATTAATATGCTGTATCTGTTGAGATTATAGTATTGCATATTTGAGAGACTTAAAATACCTGACCTCTTTTTAACAGACATGTTAAATTTAATTTTCTACATTAATTTATTCAACAAACATTCATTGAGAACTTACCATAGGCCAATCCCTGTACAAGGTGCTAGGGATGCATGGATGAATCAGACCTAGCATCTGCCTGTAGGAGTAATAATATCAGCCAACGTTTATTAAGCACTTGTTGTTTGCCAGAGACTAGGTTAAGTTCTTTACATATGTTATCTGGTATAATTCTCAAAACAACCTTTGGATTCGTTTTTATTGGCTGCATTTTATAAGAGAAAATCTGGACATGGGTTGAATAAAGATACAGCATGGGGATGTGAGCCCAGGGGGTTCTTTCTCCAGGAGATGTATTCCTGACTACTATTTTCCTGCGCTCCAGCAAACTGTATCAACGACTGTCCTAAAAAGAGCTTGAAACATAGAGAAGGGCAAAATGAAACACTAGGCTAATACACACATATGCATTTGCAGATGTGGGGTTGGAAAACATTGACCACATGTGTCGGGAATATTTTATAGTGTGAGTAGTGACTCATTCCCTTGCGAGGAGACACCGTCTTCCAAACCAGAGCTGCTGTTAGAGAAGAGAAACAACGTTCTGCATGTTCCTAAAGCAAGAGCTCGTGTAAACTCTGTTTTTCATGGATGTCAGGTGCTGCTCTCTGATGTGATGTGTTATGCAGGCTAAGGAAAAACATGACAGCCTCTCACACAGCCTCAGAAAGGAAGATGATGTCTCCAAATGAACTGGCCATCTGGATTTATCTGGGAGAAGCATCTCAGAACTTGCTGGTGTTCACAGCTGGGAAGAGGTGCTGGCTTCCCGTGAATCATGCAGAGCCAGCTTGAGAGGGGCCAGTGGTATCTTCTGCTGTCAGGTGCCCTCTCATTCTCCTCCTTTGTGAACTGGCGAGTGCTGCTTGTCCTGCTGGGTTGTGTCTTCGGTGTTCAGATGAAGAGGGAAAGGGAGATTGCTATTCTTCACATAGAAGCCAAGTGTATTCTTTTAAGAATGCAGCTCACTCCTGCTGGAGACTGTTAGGCACATAATCTGTGAGCATTAAACAGACTTAATTTAAAGTCCAGGTAGAAGATTAGGTTCTGTAGCTTGCTGTCTGGAATGGTGATTGTCTTAGAAAGCTTCAGCTGGGAGAAGGCCTCCTTGGGCCAGTGTATATCGTATTCATCAGTGCTGCCCTGATGTGTTTTACTTCATCTTCACAATGACCATTTTACAGAGTAGGAAACTGAGACTCAGCAGAATTAAGTAGCTTGAAGCAAAATCACATCTCATGGTAAGTCAGTGATAAGAGTTGAACATAATGTTTACAGATTGGGTCTGGCCTAAAATGGAGATTTCATTGAATAATTGATTTTTTCCCATTATGGAAAACTTGAGACATATCCAAAAATAAAAATGATAGTTGAATGTATCCTAATGTGTCTATGGCCAAATAATTATCAATGTATCACTGTTCTTGTTGCATCCCTACGTGGCCTTGAAAGTGGTGATATTTAAATTCTGTCATTCCTTCTTGTTTAATCGCCTCTGTTAAGAGAGACTTCCCTACCTGATCTCTCTTTTTTTTTTTTTTATTTTCTTGAAGCAGATTTTAGACATATCATTATTTATTATTTCTACAAGGTAATGACTTTTTAAAAGCATCATCACAATACCACTTTCATGTCTTGCAAATTAATAATAATAATAATACAAACAAATACCTAGTCAGTGTTCAAATCGGTTGTCTCAGAGAAAAACAACCAGTTTATTTAAAATCACATCCCAACTACTTGACTTGTCTCTTAAATCTGTTTTAATCTTTAGGTTTCTCTCTCTTTCTTCCAGATTTAAAGAAATTGGATCATTTGTCCTGTAGAGTTTTGTACAGGTTGGATGGTGCTTTTTGATTTGACATGTTTTTTTAGTACCCCACCTTGATCAGCTTCAGGTTTGAATTTTTTTTTTTTTTTGGCAAGAGATACTTCATAGGTGATGTATGTACTTCCATCATGGGGCACCCAATATGTGGCTTTCTCTTGTTGTAGTGTTAATGGCCATTGTTGGTTATAGACTTCAGAGTGGTGATATTTAAGTTCTATAATTTCTTCTTCTTTAATTGCTTTTATTAAGAGAAACGTCTCTATTTCAATATTTTGCTATCCTGAGGTAGAACTAGAATGAGAAAAGCAGGAAAAATGCTACCTGATTATTAAAAACAATTGAAGGTTTAAGATTTCTTCTAGTATTTTGTCCTTAAGGTATATCTTGTTAGGGATATGCAGTTAAATTACTATGTTTTAAAATAACTGAAAATGGCTTCTCTCTGTGCAGTTATAGCTCTAATTCAATGAACAATTAAGTTTGCTTCATTTTGCTTTTGATATTTTTAGATTGCCTTTCAAAAATATATAATTATGTAAACTATTTACAGGGCTTCAAAGCAAGTCTACAAATCAGGAATATTTTAAGAATTCCAGCTTCTAAACCTGTCATTTCTATTCTTTTCCCTACCTTAGAGATAATCCTTTTTCTTTAAGTTTTTGGTTTAATTTTTCTATTTTTAAAATATAACCAAATTCAAAAGATATGAACAGACACTTCTCAAAGGAAGACATCCAAGCAGCCAACAGACACATGAAGAAATGTTCACTCTCACTAATCATCAGGGAGATGCAAATCAAAACCACCCAGAGATACCACCTAACTCCAGTCAGAATGGCAATTATCAATAACTCAAAAAATAACAGTTGCTGGAGAGGATGTGGCGAAAAAGGAACACTTCTACACTGTTGGTGGGAGTGTAAACTAGTGCACCCTCTGTGGAAAGCAGTGTGGTGATTCCTAAAAGCTCTAAACACCAACCTCTCATATGACCCCACGATCCCCCTACTGGGAATGTACCCTGAAGACCTCAAATCACTCTATAAAAAAGATACCTACAATCATATGTTTATTGCAGCATTGTTCACAATAGCAAGAAACAAACTTGCTGTCCATCAAAAGAGGACTGGATTAAAAAAATGTGGTACATATACATAATGGAATACTATGCAGCCATAAAAAAGAACGAAATCATGAATTTCGCAGCAACCTGGATGGAACTAGAGTCTATAATACTGAGTGACCTCTCACAGAAACAAAAAACTGAGTACCACATGTTCTCACTCATATAATAGACCTTGATCATCCAA
>CAUYQG010086919.1:0-20154 GCA_963574415.1 Tarsius wallacei
AGGCTGAGGTGAGTGGATTGCCTGAGCCCGCGGGTTCGAGACCCGCCTGGGCAGGTGAGACCTCATCTCTACAATAAATCAAAAAAAAATTAGCCAGGCGTGGTAGCGCGCGCCTGTAGTTCCAGCTACTTGGAAGGCTGAGGCGGAAGGACCGCCGGAGCACAGCAGGTCGAGGCTGCGGTGGCCGGGAGCGGCCACTGCACTCCAGTCTGGGCGACGGAGTGAGACTCCAACTCAAAAAAAAAAAAAAAAAAAAAGAAGTCATTTGCCCTTATTTTTTTAATGTATTTAAGAAAATGCTAAAAATTCTAAGATAAAGAGACCAGTGTTCCTCATTTCTACTTTCGTGCAAGTCAAATGGTCAAAGAGAGCCTCTCATTTTATATTATGACCATTATCCTTACTCAGCATAATTATTCTTAATTTGTATGATTTGTTTCTTCTAAGTCAGCATAGTGTCTGTGTGTCCTTACGTTCTGATATTATCCTAATTTCTTTTTTAAGTCCTTTTCTTAATATCAACAGAGAAAAATATTTATAAATGCGCAATTGTACCTAAACAAGCCTAATTCAATAGATGTTATTTTCCTTCTGTTCCCATAATCAAAACATGTTTTTAAGTTCTTGGGTTCATTTCTTCAGGAAAGCCAAATTTTCTCAAAGATGATACTCTCAAAATAACTGCATACCAATGGTTCAGCTTCATCAGTCAAACAAAAAGTAGGTAGCTCACTACTTTAATTTTCAAAGTGAAATTTGAATAGAGTGAAAATCTCATGATTCTCTGAAAATTGGCAGACCTGATAAAAGGTTGATGGCTATTGAGTTTTCTTGTATTTTCTTTAGCTCCTCCCTTATCTAAATAATTAGAAAATGAAGGGGTGCCACTGGGCATGTACTTTAAACCAATAAACATTGTGTCTTTGTCCCCATGGAAGTGCTTGCTTCCAGTGGTCTAGTTTCTTAGGGATGGAATATTATAAAACATAAGGAAGATAGCCCCAACTTGCTCAGGCTTCGAGAAATACTATTTAGTACCTTGACCTAAAGCAATAATTTCTTAAATGGAAGACTGGTAAACTAAAATTAAAGGCATTCTGGAGTTCTGAGAGAGCAAATGTTACCTCCCAAAGAATATAGTTCAACCTTAAAGGAGGTGTTAAACTCCATCTTAGGTCTTCATTTAGCATCTTTGATATTTATAATGATAACTCTGTGAAGTGCATTTCCAAATGAGAACTCCAAACTTGTACAAACCTTTTGGCTACTATCCTAAAAAGAGTAGCAGCAGGTAATGCAATGGCCCTATTCTGAATAAAGGAGCAAAATGTCCACAAATCTGAACATTCAAAGTCCAGAATCCCAAGTTCTTCTCTGTTGATTGGTTAATGTTATTTCTACATTCTCCATGCTGTCATTCTATAGTGAGATCGTGTAACAGAATGAAATCAAGACCCTTGATTTGAGTTCCACCTGTTTGGAATCTTTCTGAATGTTTTTCTCAGGGTTGAAAAGATCCAGATGTTTAGGATCTGGAGAAAGAAATTGAAGTCAAAATTTCAAGTGTAACCAAATCTTTGGGCTCTCAAGTAAGGAAGTTTGTTCTGGATTTTCCTCAAAGTTAAGATTTACTTAAGGCGTGGTGGCTCACCCCTGTAATTCCAGCACTTTGGGAAGCTGAGGTGGGAGGATCACTTGAGGCCAGGAGCTTGAGACCAGCCTAGGCAACAAAGTGAGATCTTGGTTCTAAAAAAAAAAAAAAAATTAGCTGAGTGTGGTGTGGTGGGGTGTACTTGTAGTCTCAGCTACTTGGGACACTGAAGCAGAAAGATTGCTTGAACCCAACAGTTCAAGGCTGCAGTGAGCCATGATTGTTTCCACTGCACTGCAACCTGGGTGACAGAATGAGACACTGACTCAAAAAAAGATGTACTTGTATGTATCTTGTTTTATGTAAACTGAAGTGAAGGAAACAAAGGTTTGAAAAAAAAATCATAGACTCTTTTTTCCCCTTGAAAAAACAACTTAAAACAACTTCCCATGCTAATTTGCTTATTTTTGTCTTAGTATTGTTACCCTCAAAAATACTCATGAACATTCATTAGCAGTCAATAAATATTTATTGAGAGCATTCAGTGTGCCAGGCACTGTTCTAAGTGCTGAGTGTGCAGCAAGGCATAATCATAATAATAAACTGGTCTTGCAAAAATAAAATTACCCAGAATCCAACTAGCCAGAACCTTCAAGAATTCGTATTATTCTTTGAAAATAAAGTGGAATTTGGCCAGGATAGGAACTCTGCCAGGAATTCAGAGAAACACAAAAATTTCCAGTCCTTCCTATTGTAATTGTTTTGAAGTCGGCTACCATCAATCCGACGTTAAAATAACTCTGAAGTGCCCCCAAATCGAATATAGATTTGGAAAGCCTTTACATCTCCGAGGCACATCACCATTTGGGGGCAAATGAGCAGGCTAATGCCCTTTAGGAAATTGTTTGTTTGTTCCCATGTTTTTAATCAACAAGTTTAAAGTGGGATAGTCGGGCCAGGTAAGCACAAAGCTTGATTAACCAAAACCTTCTGCTCCTGAAGAGCAGGGTTTGCTTGAAGTATTGCTATCTTACACATAGAATCTTCTAAATGTCACAGAGCATGCACTGCCTGACCATAGCTCCTTTGTTGTGGAAGACAGATGCTTCCTTTTTTATTTTCATAGCTTTAGGGAGCACAAATAGTTTTTAGTTACACAGATGCATTGTACAGTGGCGATGAAGACAGACACTCTTGATATAGATGAACAATTGCAATAAACACGCCACATAAAATTACACATGGACAGGTTATGTGCACATGTAAGTCTTGTACACTAGAAAACGTTGTCAAAGACGATGAGATTCAACATTTACTGAATTCTGATTGTACGCAAGGCATTATGCAAACATGGATACTCAGCTAAACAATACAAAACACATTATCACACTCTGGGTTTATTTCAGTGATCTTAGCATTTTTTAGTTACTTATTCAGTTCACAGTGAATATTATTACTAGACGATCTCTAGATGAATAACATTAAATGGTTTTTAATTTTTTCAAAAAAAGCTTATTTGGAAAGCCTGCCAATCTGGTTTAGATTCCTGCACAATGTTTTGTGGGCCATAGACATCCTCATATCCAGGAAAACCTAAATATAAAAGTCTTAGATGTTTTTCCTAATTAGAGCTAAACTTTGCAATGACCTTCCATCTGCCTCCTATCTCATAAACTTTCCCTTCAGAAGTATCATGCAGAGACCTAATTAAGGCATTACCAAGAAAAACACCTGGCTCTATTGATTTAGCGTGTCATTTTAATATCATTATTTACTGTGGCATAAACAACAAGACATAAACATGGGAATTGTTATTCCCCAAAGCATAGCCCCCCGCATTTTTCTCTGCCTTGCATATACCTCAACATGTAGACATATTTAGTATTTTCCAAACAACACAGCAAAAGTCGTTTTTAGAAGTTAAATGATGAAAACGTCTTACCCTCTTTAGTTCACAAAGACTTTTTCCCAAAAAGTCTCCAAAATGAGTCTGAAGTTCTCCCAGAGGAAATCTGTGCCCAGTGAAGCCACTGTTGTGTTGATGTTCTGAACACTCCCCTGATGGTGCAGGAATTTAAACTCTGTTGCAGCTCTTCCTGGCCAATCAACCTCCAGTGGGGGGTGACTGACATCACAAGGTGTCACCGGGACCCCGCTACACCCACACTTCCTCCAGCTGGCCGAGGCAGATTTTCCCTAAAAAGCTCTTGTGGTTCCCAAATGACTAGACTAGTTTCCATTAAATTGAAGATCTTCCTAAAGCTTTATTTTGATTTCTAAATATATGTCATTCACATTCATGCAGGCTTATGAACATTATAAACAATGACAATGTCTTCCACCCACTGACAGATCCCAGCAGACCCAAGATTGGGAAAAGGAGAGTCACAGGTGGGTAGACAGTTTCCTGTTAATGTACATTTCCAGGTTGTACATGAAGAAAGCTACTAAAATACTAGATTTTTAAAAATTGTTGGTTTTGAGATCTGGGCTTTTATTTCTTCCTTTTTCCTCTTTTAACAACCTGTACTTTACTCTCTTCCTTCTTTCTTTTCTTCCCATCTCCCTATCCCCATATCTTCACAAAGGCTTCACATTCTTACTAATCTAATGAAGTACCACTTAGAAAAGTCTATGGTAATTGGAAGTGTTAAAGCATCTCCCTTACGTAACTTTTGTTTTTAACCAAAAAGAATTTAAATCTAATACTTCATCTCCCCCCCTAACTGTTCACCACATTTTAGTGACTCTTAGAAATCAGAATTGGACTAAGAGGAATATTAGTTAAATAACCTCCAGAGAAACCAATCTTTGAGGAACTCTGTACCACCACCGAAAATGTAATAAAATGGATAAAATGATATTTACCAAAATTCTTCTCAGGAAGTGTACCAAAAGGCATTGTTAGAAGTGGGTTTGACACCTCCCAAAGAGCCTGCTCAAGTAACAGTAGGATGACCACTGAACAATTTTTTAAAGAACATAAGCTACTGGACCTTAATTTCCCCCCATCCAAGCGCTCACCGGGAGCAGCCCTGCTTAGCTTCCCAGCCCCTGGCGCATCCAGCGCCTGCGCTCCATGACGCACCCTGGCTTAATTTCCTTAATAGTGGAGTTGTTTGCTTTGTTTACTGGTCTAACCAACGCCCTAATATCTACAATAGTTCTTGGGTCATAAGTACTTAATACTTTTTGAAAATGAGCCAAATTATGATTTGATTCAGTGCCTACATGACTCACTCTGGCTTTTTTTGAAAGTGTTTTAATTGTTCAAAAATTTAGTTAATACTCCTAGCAATCTGGATCTAGAGAATTAGGGTGTTCAACTTTATCCCGGCAACTAATGTCAAATATATGGATTAATTTATTCAGTGTGAACTACAACACTGGAGTGAGGGAGACAGAAAATAAAGAAAGAGGAGTCTATTTTCATTTAGGGCTGATTAGAAGGCCGAAGTCCATATGGGGAAACTATAAATTCCCTGTATTTTGTTCTGAATTACACTTCCTGGTGGTTTCATAGGTCTTGGCTGAGGTCTACCCTAAAAGAACCTTATAATCTTATGTCAGAGTGGACTCTGGGATAATTTGGGCAGATAGCATTACAGGACATTGTTTTAGACTCCCTCCAAATCCCTACATAAAAACACAGGCACAATGAGATAACACAATTTCAAAATGTGTACAACATCTACAATGAAACTAGTTGTTTTTGTTTTCTGTTGCTGCATTTAAAACCATCCAATACTTTGTGTCTTAGAATAACACTCATGGCGTTATTTCTCGCAGCTAGGGTTGCAGTCATCAGCAGACTCCACTGGAGCACAGCATTTAAGATGGCACCCTCCTGCGGGTGTTGTCTGGGAGCTCAGCTGGAGCTGTTCATCTGAGCACTTTAGTTCTTCCGATGAGTTCTCCTTGTGGCTTGGCCTTCTCACAACATGGTGACTAGGGCCCAAGAACTGCCCAGGATTGTCACTTTCTCCACATCCTGTCAGTTAATCAGTCACAGGGTGACCCTCGATTCAGAAGGAGAAACAGACTCGGCCTTTTGGTGTGAAAATCAGAATGCACATATAGGGAGCAGAGGCCATTTTGATCAGTCACCACACTGCATGACAAGTCATAACCACAGACTCCAAACAAAGTGGCTAAGGACAAAACATCAACTGCCACAAGACCCAGAATATGTATGCAGAAGGACACAGAGGGAAGCAACAGGATATCAGAGACCCCAAGGTGATCAATAACTATTGCTGGCAGGGCCAGGAGTGCATAACAACAGTCAAGGGATTTGGCATAGTCCAGCCCCTGAGAACTCTGAGCCACCACCCCTGCCTTCCAGGACAGACCCAGCTGGAGGAGAAACTTCTGGGAGTGGAATAAAACTTGCACAGGATGGAGACAGTGAAGAAGGCACAGATAAGTGTTGGAGGGAAGAATGGATTCAGGAAATCTTAGAACGCAGCTATGTATATATATTTAATACAGCAGAAAAGCAACAGAAGAGGGAGCTGTGTGGAGTTAGAAAGCTACCTTGAACCATGCTTCCTTCTAAACATACGAGAAACCAATTTCATATAAAATAAACAGCAAAACAGTGTGAAGGTCAAATCCCATAGGAACAGACTAACAACCTCATAGACAATGAACGCACAGTGAAAAGACATAACCAAACTATAACCTTCTATTTTAAAAATAGCAAAAAGGCAGTAAGAAAATGATACAATAAGTGAAAAGCAGCATAAATGAAAATTAGAATAGCCTAGAAATAAAATATCAGAGATCAGGAAAAGAGTGAAATAAAAATATTAATTTAGAAATGAAGACTAACCTAGGTGGAACACAAGAGGAAATAAACATAAAGATTTTATAAAAGCTGAAGGCAAAATAAGAAGAAAATGTCTTAAATTTAAAATAAACGAAGAAAGAGAAAAAAAGTATTTGAGAGAAAGTAACATAGACTGAAGAAGAGCAAAAAACATCCAAACTGCAGATAATAGGAGTTCAGAAGAAAATAGCTGAAGTGAGGGACCAGTAGAAATACCAAAAACAAATAATAAGCCTAAAATTCAAAAAAGTTTCCCTGAATTAAAAAAAAAAAGATTAAAACCTCATATTTAAGGAGCTTACCATGTGCCTTAAAATATTGGCCCAGGTATATTCCCAGAAGGGGGATTGCTGGATTGTACGGAAGGTCGATTTTTAGATCTTTTAGGAATCGTCACACTGTTCCAAGAGAGATTGTGCTAGTTTACACTCCCACCAACAGTGTAGAAGTGCTACCTTTTCCCCACATCCTCTCCAGCATCTGTTGTTTTTTGAGTTATTGATGATGGCCATCCTGACTGGAGTTAGGTGGTATGTCAGTGTGGTTTTAATTTGCACTGAGCATTTTTTCATGTATCTGTTGGCTGCTCATATGTCTGCTTTTGAGAAGTGTCTATTCATATCTTTTGCCCACTTTGTAATGGGGTTGTTTGATTTTTTCTTTTCAGCACGTTTGAGTTCTTTGTAGATCCTAGATGTTAGGCCTTTGTCAGAAATACAATTGGCAAATATTTTTTCCCAGTCTGTGGGCTGTCTACCCACTCTCTTGACGGTTTCTTTGACTTTGCAGAAGTTTGTCAGTTTGCTGAGGTCCCACTTGTTTATCTTATCTCTTATGGCATGGGCACTTGGGGTTTTGATCAGGAATTGGTTGCCATTTCCTATTTCAATAAGGGTGTTTCCTGCATTTTCTAAGAATCTTATAGTTTGAGGTTTTACATTTAGGTCTTTGATCCATTTAGAGTTGATTTTTGTGTACGGTGATAGGTAGGAGTCCTGTTTTAATCTTCTGCATGTAGTCAGCCAGTTTTCCCAGCACCATTTACTGAATAGGTTCTCCTCTCTCCAGTATGGTTGATGGTGGAGGCTTTGCCGAAGGTGAATTGGTTGAGAAATTGAGGTTTTGCTTCTGGAATCTCTATCCTGTTCCATTGGTCTATATGCCTGTTCTTGTACCTATACGAGGCTGTTTTGATTATTGTAGCTTTACATGTGCTGTATGTCTTTAAGGGCACTTCGTTGAAGAAGCAGTTTGCGCACCTTTTTGCCACCCAGAGCAAATATTCCATTGTCTGTGACTTCAAACGACCTAGAGAGTGTAGAGCTGTCTGCTCAGCAGACTGCTGAATATTTTTACTTTCTTTCTGACTCCCATCGCTGGTACTCTCCATTGACGTGGGGGATCATTGCATCTCCAGCAGTTTCTAAACATTGCCACTACTCATGTTCTTTCTTCAGATTTTCAGCCTTGCTTTAAAAATCTCTTTCAGATTCTGTTGCTTCTCTCTCTATTCTCAGCTCTTTGCAACAAGAAACATTGCCAACCAGAGTGTAATTTTTCTTCCATGCAGCCAAATGACCAATCATAGCACATCTTCCCCATATTTACTGTCTCCCTACTCCATTTTATGCCTAACTATTAGAGTGTTCTTCCTGAATGCAGATGTTATCCTATCGCTTCTCTCCTCAACAATTTTCTAAAGGGCTTTGGTTTTTTTTCCAAATAGGCATTCAAGGCCATTGATGATCTTGTCCGAGCCCCCCAGAATACCTTTGTACTCTTATCTCCCACTACACAACCTTCTCTAGACCCTATTTCCCTGCCACTGTAGACCACTTCTGGGTCAGCAAGTACACCCCAAAGTTTCAGGCTTGTGTACCTTTCCCCATGCTGTTCTCCACATTTAAATTGCCATCCTTCCACATCTCCAACAACCCTTCAGCTACTTAGTATTTAAGGTTCTACCCAAATCATACCTGCAACTGTATTTAATACTTATTTTTGGTCTGTCCTTCCCCACTAGACTTTCTTGCAGTCATAACGATATTTTACTTGGCTCTTAGCACATAGCCTAGTGCCTTGCACATAGTTGGCACTCACATGCAACATTCAGGTCTTCAGCAGCTGTGCCACCAAAGAGGTTTTTCTCCTCGAGGTTCAGAGCTCTTCCAAAGCATGAGAGTTCCAGAAGCCAAATGGCTAGAACATTTCTGCTTTGTATAAGATATTCTCAAATATTCTGTTCAAAAGGTTTGTTTCTAGTGCAACTACCTTCTTGATTTTTTTTAATATCCTTGCTCAAGTCTCCTGTACTTTGAAAGCTGCTTCTTTTGCCTTTGTGGAACGCTTTGCATTTTTATAGTGAGATAAGGGCTTTCCCATGTATACATATTAATTCTTATACACTCAAGAAAATAAATTAGTGTATGTAAAGCAATAATTGGAACTTCTGATGCATAATCACATTGTTTCTCAAAATGTGGGTTAGGAACTACGGATGACAATATTACCTAAGATATATTGATGATGCAGATTTCTAGATCCCCATCCCAGACCTATTGAATCATTCTCTGGGTGATCTGCATTTAGCAAACTTCCCAGTGATTCTTCTGCACAACTGACTTTTGAGAACCACTTCTTAAAATAAAAAAATTAAATCCTGATCTATAGTCTCTATGAATTTTAATTACACTGTAGAAAAACTATTATTGAAATGATGTGACTCTTTTGTTCTTATATTGAAACGTTTGGTCTTCTGGCATCTAACTTAGTGCTTTCTTTTTTATTTTTTTATTTTTATTATAAAGATGTGATATACAATTCAGGGTTAGGTATACAAACGTTGATTATGCAGGTACCCTTGTTGATGAGGTGTGCCCCTCCCTCCCCTAGCAGTTTCCCACTATTGCCAGTCGCTTTCTTATAGTATTATAATTGTTCAAGGTCCGCTTATGAGTGAGAACTTAGTGCCTTCTGATAGAACTTTCTGTGATGATGAACTCTTCTGTATCTCCATTGTCCAACACAGTAGCCACTAGCTACATGTGGCTGTTGGGCATTGAAATGTGGCTACTGCACCCGAGGAACTGAATTTTTAAAATCTTGTTTAAATTTAATTAAATTGAGATTTAATTAAACACACGTGACTATTGAATGCAGTATTGTAAGTACAGCTCAGGTAAGTTTGTCTATTCAGGAGGAATAATTCTCTTAGGGGTCAAGATAGCTATAGTGATCATTGTATCAACAGGAAATAAAACTGGGACACTGTTCCCTTTGACATATAGGACATTGTATTTATTTTTATGGATAGCTTAAAATTTTTAAATGGCCTAAAGTGAGTTATCCTCAGAAGTGATTTAACAAATTATGGGCCGGGCACAGTGGCTCATGTCTGTAATCCCAGCACCTTGGGAGGCCAAGGAGAGAGGATTACCTGAGCCCAGGGATTCGAGACCAGCCTGGGCAACCTGGTGAGACTTCATCTCTACAATAAATAAAAAAGTTAGCTGGGCATGGTGGCATGCACCTGTAATTCCAGCTACTTGGAAGGCTAAGGTGGAAGGAGCCTCTGAACCCAGCAGGTTGAGGCTGTAGTGGCCGTGAGCATGCCACTGCACTCCAGCCTGAGAGACAGAGTGAGAATCTAACTCAAAAACAAAACAAAACAAAACAAAAATTATGATCTCAACTTAATTTAAATGAAATTTACCCACTGCATTTTACACACTGCATTTCTTATCAGTACTGTTTTCTCATCATATTGGCTTGCTGTTGAGAGGGGGCTGTTAAGTCTTGATTTCTAAGCTAGGGATAAGAAAGTTGAGTTAATCAGAAGGAAGAGCTCCTAACTTCAGTGTTTATGTCACAGGTGCTTTTTTGTTGTTGTTTGTACATTTTTCTCCCATAGACCCTTCTACTATTTTCTTTTGGATTGTACAGCCCCTTAGCTACTCATGACGCACTACTTTTCAGCTTTCATTTCTTCCTCTGGAAACTATATGGTAAATTTGTCAGAGGAGGTATACCCTTTCAAGATGATTTCATTATTTAAAATAGTATGAGCACTTTGGCAGAATTTGATCAGAAATGGACTGTAGTCTCTACATAAAGAGACATAAATCTAGATCCTTTTATGTTTTATTATTATGTGGAGTTCATCATGTGTATTAGTTGTACTTGGTGGCTTTAAAAAGAACCCAGTGTCAGAATCCATAGTACTGAGGGAAAAAAACACGTGGATAGAGTAATGTCCTTGACTATTGTTATCTATGGAAACTATATGGTAAATAATTATGCCTGCTCGACCTGCCCTCTGTTGCCTAGATCCCAGTTTTTTGTACTCTGTACAATTGCTAAAACTTTAGTACATCGTGAAACTCCCTCTTTTTCCTTCCCATTCTTCACTTTTCTTTGGCTCTGCTTTCTGTGTCTAATGGACAGCAGACCACCACCCCCCTTTTTTATACTATTCAGACTCACTCCCAGAATCCATTGTTGTATCCAGCCTCACTGAACTGCCTAGAGGGTTCTAAAGGGGTGTTTTTAAGTGCCACTCAGGGCCACTCTGGAGCACTCTGCAAATAGGTTCTTTTGTTTTGAGGACTAAAGAGACAGTACCACAGCTACAGTTTTGAAAAATGCATACAGACAAAACCCATTTTGATCTAAAGGACATTTGTAACCTCTCGCCTCTCCTTTTCTCCAGACAACATCTACAATTTTCAGTGACATTTTTACTGTTTGAGAAGCCAAAGATAAAGTTCTCTCTGATCAGGACCCTTCCTAATTTAGACCAGAGTGGAGAAGAAGGGAAATATGTTTTAAAGGTATACTATAGAACTGTGCTAGGATATTTGCATAAATTATTCCATTTAATCCTCATTAGCATTCTCAAGAAATGTTGGTTGTTTTTCTTACCCAAGGCTATATATACCACTAACTTGTCTACAGCTCTCTCCAGACTCTGAAGCCTTCATTCCTGTTGCTTTTTACTTATATATGTAGTTGTGAATGGTTACCTTCTCGCTCACACTGTCTCCCTCTGTGGGTATGGGAATGAGAAAGAAAGGAAGGCGGGGAGAGGGAAGGAGGAAAAGAGAGGAGCATGGAAAAGTGATCCATACTGATGTGTTCCCTCACACAAATTCCAGATCAGTAGAAAGTAGAAGAATGTAAAGAAAACACTCCCTGTGTTAACTGTCTACTGAACAGGAATTGCGATGTGTTCAACTAGAGCTTCTGACTAATAGGTTGTAAAGAAAGCCTTCTTTAGATTCTTTATATACTCTACTTGTCACTACTCCCATCCCCTGCAACCTAAGACACTTCTGGCTCTTGCTGCTAAACACAATTGGCATTTCCCCAAACCCTGCCCTTGGGTTTGGAGGTGGGACAGGAACTGCAAAGAACCACAAGCCTTATATACTCTGCTGAGTCATGAAAATTAGCCTAGCTCATTCAGTGGAAGTTGTTCAGTCTGAATTTACCTCAATCTGTGGTAGAAAAGTAAAGAACATACAATAATTGTGACAATCCATATTAGTAAGAATGACATCAATCAGCATGTAAATCAGACTATTCTGGAAACTTTTTGGGGGGCAGCATGTTACATGTATCTTGGTTATAAATATTTAAAAATAGATATAAAACAGTTCATCATCAAAAATAAATTTGATTCATGCTTTTATATGTCTACAGGTGACAGGGGATAGTAAACTATATTAAGAGTATGTAATATGATACAGCATTCTGAAAGCCAATATGGTTTTGAGTAACTGACATAGATATGGACAAATAACTTCTTAGAGCAAAGTAGTGAGAATCCCTTTTTAATGGGTAATAAGACTATGCCCAAGTTTCCATCCTTTGGAATTGAGATGCTTGAAATGGAAAAGAACAATTGAAATGCTTAAGGAACCTAGGGAAAGTGGTTTATGAGGGTGGGACACAAAGTAAATACAATACAGACAGCTTGAATAGTTCGTGAATATTGGCACTCATGGCTATTTTGAGTGGTGTGAGCAATAAAGAGCACAATCTGGCAGAAAAAGGGATAAGCACAGGCAGAAATATGACCATTGGAGAAATGAGCCTGGGCTTCCAATAGTATCTCTTCCCCTCTCAAGTAGTGTTCCCTGAGTGCCTTACCCCTGGGCCTTGTGAGGCTTTTAACAAGAGAGGAAATAAATGGTCTGAGAAAAAATGGTATGAAGGAATTGAAGTGAGAAGAATGTAATTGTTTTGTCAAATATTTACAGCTATTTAAAATAAAAAGACACCCCAACCAGCAGCAGACTCTCCAGAACATTTCTATTGCTGGCCTCATATCAACAACAGATGAAGCCCAAGCTGTAGCGAAGAACCTCACTCTAGCATGGAATATGATCTAAGGCAATGCCCTTCTTGGACCTTCTCCACTGGGATTTATTACTGGAAGTAACAGAAAGGCTATGTTAGAACATTGGAACACCATTCCAAGGCATGAACCCTGAGGTTTGGATTTATAGCAAGGCTCTGGTGTACTACCTGAAAAATGAGTACAATTTCATTGCAGATGTTTTCCATTGGAGATTTTTGACATAGACTTTTTGTGTATGCCTAAGATCTCAGTGAGCCAGGATAAGTCAGTCAGCACTACTAAGCTAGCACCTACTGTATGTGTTGCCTGTGTTTGACTAATCCAGTGAGGGAAGTACTTGAAGCTGTTTAGCCATTTGTGACCCCCCAGGATATTATTGATAAGCTTCCCCTTCCAGGATATTAAATTGCCCCTTGCTATTGTGATATAGATGATGGATAAGCAGCTTTTTTCATAGTATCTGCACTTTTCTCTTTCAGCATAGAATCATTCCCAGTAGTTTTAAAGTGGAGTAGAGGACTGCTGCCCCATGAGATTTTAAATCTAGATTATAATGGACCACCTGCCAAATGCTTTCCATTTATGATCCCAAGTTAAAGTTATTGACAGAGAGAAAAGCATTGCAAAATGGAGTGCCAGTTTCTTATGGCATTTGTGGAACTCAGCCAAAATATTTGAAACCTTTAGCCAGTGGTTCCTTATGGAGCTTTGAAAGCAACTTGTAAAAATCAAGTTACATATTCTGTATCTGGAGAAAGGACAGAAGAGGGAGGAAAGAGATAAATGACAGAGTACAGAATGATTTGTATTCATTAACTATTATCAGTATTAAGTACATTGCAGGATGTTATTCTTGCTAACATTCATGAAGTGCTACTCTTAAAGCTGCAGACTAAAAAAGGACAATTCAGTAGATGGGTGTATTGCTAAATGACCAGAGACAGAATATAAATATAAATATTAGAAATGGCCTAAACCACAACATCAAATTTTATTATTTCATAGGAAATCACTATTGAGACTTACAACTCTCATGGGAATATGTAAGTACTCATTTATTTCTGGCTAATGAGGAAATGATTAGGAATGAGAAAAAGGTTTATAGATAAAAGTCCAGAAGGACTTTGTAATATATGCATTTTAATAGAATTTTAGGATTATAAGAAACCTTAAAGTTTATCAAGTCATGTTCTTCCACCCCCCCTTCCATACATAGTCTGTTACCTGTAGCTATTCCATCCTCAAGTGGTCAATCCAGTTTATGCTTGGATACTTCCAATAATTTGATGTTATCCACTATAAGGAAAGAAATTTGATATTTGAATACCCTCAGTTGCTGAATGTTTGCATAAATAAGCCACACTCTCTCTCTCTTTCTCTCTCTCTTCAGCCTCTACCCTTTGCTCCTGCTTGTAGACATAGTGCCATCTACAAAAGCTACAACATGAATTGAGGTTTCTGGAATGTAGTTCTATAGTATGATGGCCTTGATTGTGATTACCCCTTGAGGCTTTACCGGACAGCCTCATCATGCTTTTGGAAAAATATCTTTTTTTAATCTTTTTTTTAAAGAGATGAAGGTCTCACTGTATTACCCAGACTAATCTTGAACTCCTAGCCTCAAGTGATCTTCCAGCCTTGGCTTTCCAAAATGCTAGGATTATAGGCATGAGCCACCACACCCATCCTCACTATGCTTTTTTATGGTAGCCCCACAAATGTTGGAAAAAAATCATCATGTATTCCCTGAGTGACCAGTTGTTTTTATTAACAGCTACATTGAGGTATGATTTACATACCATACAATTCACCCATTTTAAGTAAATAATTCAATGATTTTTAGTATGTTCACAGAGTTGTGCAACCACCAGAAATCTAATTTTAGAATATTTTTGTACCCCCAAAATAAGTAAGCCCAAATCCCTTAGCTGTTACCTCCCAATCCCCTATATTCCCTCCACCCCTGCCACACACACACACAGCTAGGCAACTACTAATCTATTATCTCTCTTTGGATTTCTCTATTCTGGACATTTCGTATGAATGGAATCATGAAATATGTGGCCCTTTTCATCTGGCTTCTTTCACTTAGCTAGCATAATGATTTTAAGGTCCATCTGTATTGTAGCATGAATCAGAATTTCATTCTTTTTATGGCAGGATAATAGGACATACTACATTTTGTTTAGTCATCATTGATGGGTATTTCTGTTGTTTATACTTTTTTGCTGTTGTCAATAATGCTTCTATAAGCATTCACATATAAGTGTTTGTGTGGATATATATGTTCATTTCTTTTGAGTATATATCTAGGAGTATATACTTGAGTCATAATGGTAACTCTATGTTTAACTTCTTGAGGAGGTGCCAACATTATTTTCTAAAGCGGCTGTACAATTTTAGTCTTACCAGCAGTGAATAAGGGTTCTAGTTTCTCCACAATTTTGTCATCACTTACTATCGTCTGCCTTTTTATTTTAGCCATCCTAATGGAAGAGAAATGGTATCTTATTGTGGCTTTGCAAATATTTTCTACCACTCTGTAGACCATCTTTTCACTTTCATGATAATGTAATTTGCCCCAAACAGTTCTAATTTTGATGAAACCTAGCTGTCTTTTTCTTTTGTTGCTTGTGTTTTGGTATCATGTATAAAAAACCATTGCCTAACTCAAGGTCCTGAAAATTTGCTCATGTCTTCTAAGAGTTTAAAATTTTAGCTTTTACATAAAGGTCTGTGATTCATTTTAATTTAATTTTGTATGATATGAAGTAAGGATCCATCTTCATTATTCATGTGGATATCTAGTTGTCCCACACCATTTGTTGGAAAGGTTATGTTTTTTCTTCGTTGCATTGTCTTGGCACCCTTGTTGAAAATCAATGGAAGGTAAATATACAGGTTTATTTCTGAACACTCAATTCTGTTCCGTTAATCTATATGTCTGTCCTTATGCCAGTACCACACTATTTTGATTACTGTAGTTTTGTAGTAATTTTTGAAATGAGGAAGTGAGAGTCCTTCAACTTTGTTCTGCTTTGTCAAGATAATTTTGGCTATTCTGGGTCTCTTGCATTTGTGTATGAATTTTAGAGTCAGTGTGTCAATCTCTGCAAAAAAAAACAAAAAACAAAAAGCCAACTTGGAATTTGAAAGAGATTGCATTGAATCTACAGAGAGTGACTGATTTTTAAAAGGCACACACCTCACTTAGAATAAGACTCCATGAGGCATGGCTCTGTACACAGTTTTCTTATACCCTTTCTTATCAGTAGCACCACTTCAGAACCAAACCTTATAGCTTTTACAACTACTTTTTGGTAGCTAGAATCCCCATAGTGTAAATATGTAATATAAGACAACCAAAATGAAGTGTCCTGCTCAGTGACCCACACAACCCTTGTATTTGTTTGGGATTATGCTTGTCTAAGTGGAGAAGCCAAGAACAACAAATGGAAGCAGAAAATGAGCTAAGTCAGAGGATGTTGGTTTTTTATTTGTTTTTTCACTCAGAATCATGAGCATGCGTGTGTGTGTGTGTACATGTGTTGGTGTTAATGTCTGTGTGGGTGGGAAGTGGCTATATGTGTATCTGGATGTTTCTGTTTTAATCTTTGTGTAGATATGTGCATATGCATATATGTATAGAAGTATGTGTGTGTATTTGTTGTTTTTGTGTCTTTTGTTTTTGCTTTTGAACCCTAGCAAAAATGCCTTTTGATAATGGAATAGAGTATTACAAATAAGCTTTGTGGCATTTCATCCTTTTAGCTGAGCTTGTTGAGATTTCAGAGTTACATGTGAATTTGGCCTTTCCAACTGAAAAGGGTATTATCTTTTGTTTTACTGCTTTCCTTCCTCTGTACCTCATTCCCTTGCTTGGCACTAGTTTCTGCATTTGCTCCTTGGTTACTAAGCTGCAGCTCCACGTGATTTCCATGCTATGACCCACTCCCCTACACTATTGTGATTACCTGTGCTGCCAACCTTGTGATGCTGGTTTAGTGGCCTTTGCTGTTTCTTCCCACTACCAGGGAGCCAATTGTTCTACAGAACCTTTCTAATTCCCTCACAACCTATGTCTCAGGTAGTGCCAAAAGTGTCAGATCATGTGTTTCCCAGTTACAGATGGTACAGAGTGTTTACCATGTGGTATTCTAGGTCATGACAAACACAGCTTAGGACACCTCTTAGAGTATAGAGAATAGAAAGCCAGTCCTTAAGAATGAAGAGCATTCAATCAAGATTTTAGAGCTTAGTCAGTTAGAAAGCTGGAATTGTATGTTGCCTCTAGCTTTTTAAACAAGTTCTCCTCACCTTTCTTCTGTCCTTTTTTTCCTTTCTTAATAATTGCTTCCTTAGCATGATGATCTGCCATGCAGAGGTAGATTAGGAATGAAAGTGGGCAATAATTTGTAAGTATTAAGTCTAGGTGGATGCTAAAATCAAGTAGAGAAGGAATATGCCACTGTGGGGGAAATATCACAATATCAGAGGTTGGGGAGACATAGTTTGAAAAAGATTTCTTGAAGATTCTGATGTAATCTTTAGTGGGTACTACACCAGTCTGGCTTAGAATCATGGAGACAAATAAAAACGACTACTATATCACCCATGGTAATTTTATTTTTTATTAACCTAAAATGGTATTCTATGTCTTAATAGATGCTTTTGCCTTAACAAAGTGAAATAACAAAACTAATGCTGAAGAAAGTAGAAACTTACTTAAGAACAACTTCTCAGATTGTTTCCAGTATTTCCAGTTAACTATATTCATCAACTGTGTGGAGCCCAATGAGGTAATGAAGTTCTTGCAAATAAGGGGAAAGGCATGTGCTATCCCCAGTGATCCTGCATATCATAAGCTCTAGCAAAACATGTAGGAAGGGAACATCGTTGTCTAAAATGGCCAGGGAGAAGAAAAACGCTTGGGGAGGCTTTTCCTAGCTTTCAAATACCTTTTCTACACAATTATACTAATGACAGATTCTGTATTGGTTGATGATCTTCTCTTTTAAGATATAAATGTCTCATGGGAAGGTTAAGCCTTAATCGTATTTTAGCATTAATTACTTTAATCAAATATTCAGATCAATTTCTATCTGAGGTTTCTGTTCCTCGGTGGCTTAGAAATAAAGGCAGAAGGGAGGTGTGTGTATGTCCTTATTTTCTCCTTTACTTATTTGGTGGTATTATGGGGAGAGATTTTCAAAATGCTTTTGTGGTAAAGAACTCAAGTGTTAGGACAGGGCAAAGGCACATAATATTGATTAATTTGATTACTTGTCCTCCTTCACCTTTCTAACTTTCATCCAACTTACCCAACTCAAATCCTTACATCACCAAAAGCCACCGCTTCTTCTACTAGCCCACATTGATTTCCCCCTTATCTGAACTGCAACAGTATTTATTGTCTATACCACCCAATCCAGTGTTTGGGTATTATATATCCTCCTATTCTTTAGTGAGTTTATATGTGTCAAACTTATTCCCTTTATACAAGACTGGTGATGTATGTGTACTATAAATGACGTTGGGGAAGAAATAAATGAGTGTACGTTCTTTAAGACAAGAACAGTGCCTTTCTTATTCCATATTTTAGTATTCTCCATGGCATATAGGACAACATATTTGGATCTAGGGAAAAATAAACTATAACTACTGTTATAATTAAGATTTCACTCAATATTGTTATCTAAAAACATACAACATTTATGGTTGGATGCTGTGATGGATATGCCTCACTCTGCCTAAATTGGTAGCATTCTTTCCCTGCTTTGCAGTAGCCTTTACTCATGGTACTGGTAATTCCTGGTGGCCTTGGTGGTTCCTTCTTAAAATGAGTAGTGGGAGCATGTAGAAATGGCGTTTGAAAGCTTCACATATTAAAATAGGAACACTGAAGAAAATACAGCAGTTCTCTCTCCCTCCCTCTCACCCCCTCTCTCCCTCTCTCCCTTTCCCTCTCCCTCCCACCCACCCACCCACCCCCCATCTCCCAGATATTCAAAGATGTTTTACTGGTAAGCCCAATAGTTTTTCTTTGTTATAGTTCTCTCTGTAGGATATACAGAAAAATGTTCATTTAGATAGAACCATTCTTTTTTTGACATAGGCTCAAAAGGGCAAAATAAAAAAAATTCTTCTAGAAAGATAGAGCAGCTTTTAATTCTCAACAGTTGTTGGAACAGTGAAACAAGTAACCATTGGCAGAGTGTATATTAAAGGGATTTATATATTTAATCATTTTTTCTCTGCACTTCCTCACCCTTATACTTCTTCCTTGTAACATCAGGTAGACTACAGTGCTGACAATTGCTTCTCTTCACCCCAGTTGAAGTTTAAAATTATGAGCACTGTGTAATGAAATGGTGATTTTTATTCTATCCTGGTGGCAAAATGGGATTTGCTGATGTGTAAAATGAGACAAAGATAAATAACAAACAGATGTTCTCACAAAATGTTCGTTAAATCCCTGCCTAGCAAAATATGCTGGATTACATGTGTTCAAACTCTAAATGTGTTAGAGAATAAGGAGCTTTTATACCTTAATGCTCAATTTAGGAAAGACTATATAGCTTTCTCTGTAAAAATCATAGTAATCAGTGACTTACAGTCTCTTCCTCATTTCAGAGTGGCTTGTCATGACTGTTTTAAAACTATTCTTATTGATTTTGACAGTTCCAATTATCCAAACAGACATCACCTTATTGAGGAATTATGAAGTGGGTTTAAGCCTCTTGGACTATAAGGCCCCAGTTCGGGGTTATCCAACATGTGGAAGGTACGGCTTTCACTTGGATGATTTCTAAAGGACTATCTCCTCTGGGAATGTGATAGTGATTTTGGAAGAATGGGGTTGGGAATGGTGAGCAGGAACAAAACCACTCTTACCTTGTTCCTTTGTCTCTTTTATAAAAAGTGGAACTTGTAGTTCTTGATATAGTATGTTTGCTTACAAGGCCTACCTGCTCCTGATAAGCCACTGTTCTGCTGTGTTAAGTGTTAGGCAGGTGTTTATTTCTGGTAAGTAATAGTATGTACTTTGTGCTCCAAAGATGGGGAAGGAATACCTGGATTTACCTAGGAAAGAAGGTAGCCAGAGAAGGTAACTCAAAGAGATGATATTTGATCTGAGTCTTAAGAGCAAAAAGCATTTCAGTCAGAGGGAATAGCATATGCAAAGACACAGAATCCTGAAAGACATGAGAAGTTTTCAATGAACTCCCAGTGATTAATTTGACTTTGTGTCTCAGTTTCCTCATTTAGAAAATGGACTTTGTAGTAATACCTATTTTATATTTGTTGCAACAATTTAGGCAGAGTGAGGCATATCCATCACAGCATCCAACCATAAATGTTGTATGTTTT